>BQNB010000438.1:0-167709 GCA_026074375.1 Tanacetum coccineum | reverse complement strand
TACGGAAGAGACGAGAAGTGGCAGTACCACTACTCATGCTAATTACTCTCTTCCCGAGTATGATTCGTTTCTTATTGAGATTGACCTCGATCAAGAGGGGTTGATTAGCATTGATAATTCAAATAACACTCTTTTGGAGCTTCCCGAGTTTGAATCATTTCATTTCGATCCTTCATTTCCTCGACCTCCTCCGGATGTTGAGATTTGCCTACATTTTGAGCCTGATGTTCCCGTGATTGATAAGTTTAATGAGCTTAATGATGACCAAAGTGGAAGTGAGATTGATTTTTCTTAAAATGTTGAAGATGACGATTCCTTCACATTTGTCATTCGGACTTTTCTTTCGTTTCTCACCTACCCCGAGGTTTCTCTTTTATCTTGCTCCACCGAGAGTGAAGACACCATTTTTGACCCCGACATCATCACCTTTCCATTTTCTTATCTAGATCTGGTGGCATTTTCAATGGAAGTTTCTTGTTCTAAGTGTTGCTCTCCCTAAGGACGAATAAATTCAGGGATCGAGTCGAGCTTTTCTGAAGACTCTCGTGTTCGGTGTTGTGTCCCGTTTCACTCGAGCTTCTTATCCTTTGTTTGAAATTAGTTTGGGGAGATCCGATATCCTTTCATCTTATCAATTCACGTCTATCTTTGCATAATTCATAAACGGCTTAGATTTACGTAGAGACCCGGCGTTAAACATCGAGGACAATGTTTCGTTTTAGTTTGGGGAGGGAATCTATCGATTTGATGTTACATGCTTATTGTTTTGTTCTCACGTACCCATTTTCCCATAAAAATAGCAAAAATTTTAAATTTTTAAGTTCTTATTTGTAGGAAAAAATAAAAAAATAAAAAAATATTAGTAGTTGAAAAGAAAAAAAATAAGTGTTAAGACAAAAATGTAGGTTTTCCGTTGGTAAGAATAAGAAGTAATTTTTGACCCGATCGAACGTGTAGAGTTCTAGCTTTCTCCCTTAACAATTAATGATGATAGTTTGTGCTAGTCTCATGTAGACTTTAAACATGCTAGACTTGAAATCATTAGTAAATGAAAACTTGTGCTAATCTCAAGTAGATTTTAAATATGCCGAGTTGGATTTTATATAGGCTAAGTATTTACGAATTTCTTTATTAGAGATTTTAAATTGCAAAGAATAAGAGATGATAGTGTTGATTATGAATTAGAATGTTAAACAAAGTTTATTTAGAAAACTTAAAGGCTTATAAGAATAACTTGTGGTTTTTCTTCCCCGGAGTTCTTAAAATGATTAATTATACGTGTTCTCTTTAATTTTTACAAATTAGAGTTTTACTCTTAAAAGTCTAATCAACATATTCAGAGAAAAAAGCTTTATCGACGGTGAAGTCAAACATCATTGGTAAATAAGAACTCTAGTTCAAGTTTATACTTTGGTTTTCTAAAACGAAATTTTTCTATTTGCAAAAATAATGTGTTAAATTAATTAATTGGTTAAATAAATAAAAAAAACTATAAAAATGTAGTTGGTGAATAAAACGGATGCAAGTTATAAATCCTTAGTGTTAAAAATTAATATACAAACTCCATCGTAATAAAGTACATGGGCATTTGTCGGTTCGCTCCCGATGTGACATCGAAAGAAAGGATGGAGTAATTGTATATTAGGGTTGGTATCATAATAAGTACACGAGCCTTGTCGAAGGCGTGGCCGATAATGCCCGTCGAAAGAAAAGGTGATAACATTCCTAGCCTAATAATGTAAATAATAATGATAATGTTGCAAAGTTAGAAAATAAATAGTAAAAGTTTCATTTTCTAAAACCAAAGTATTCTTGTGGAACTAAGGTTTGAAAAAGTAAAACAGTGCTTTTTCAATCGGAAGTTCATGCGTTTTTCTATTAGTATTCCACCGGAATGGGGTGTCAAAAGCCTTAGCACGTACCCGATGACGGTGGGATTGCTAGAGAAGAAAGTCATTATAGGGAAAGTGAACCAACGAGTACTTTAGCTAAGGAGGTTTTTTTTTGCTTTGAGTTGTGATCTTGCTAAGTGATTAACTTATTAGTCTCAAAAAGCCCATGTGTAAAGCGTTGGACGGATTTATCTATCTAAAATGATGTGGATTTAATGGTTTAAATTAAATTTGAACACGCACAACAATCCTAAATATATATTTATGTCGGGAAAAGGAATCACAAGTTGTAATGATAATTAAGTCTTAGCATCTTAGCTCCGTATCATCAGATCTTATTTGATAAGCTAGCATGGGAAAAGTGAAAAATCGAGGTGATGAAAGTATCTTTTAGACACGACACTAATTGTGCTTTTTTTGGTTCTATGATCCTAAAAAGTTACCAATGAGGTAAAATGAAAAACAATACATATGGTCAAAACAAATAAGTTTGAATTAGGTAGTTAATTTATCAAGAAAAAACATAAAAAGAAAAAAAGATTGAAATGGGAATTCGGGTGGTTTTTATAACTTGTGGATCGTCTTAACTCTCGACAACAAAACTCTTTGCTACTTTTCAAAAGATTTAAGTTTTGAAAGGTTTCGAGGTATTTGGGTTATAAGGCATTGAAATTGCGTGAGGACACACAATCTTTAGTTTGAGAATTTTGATAAGTGTAAAATACACATAATCCATTTTGTACCTAAAATAACCCAATGAAACACCCATAACAGACCAAAAATGGCAAAAATATGCATGTATTCTTGTTTGTATGTGCAGGTCCGGATAATATCAAAATCACAAGAAAACCGTCAAAAACTGGGCAAGAACGGACACGAGAATCAGAAGAATATAAAAGAAGCCAAGAGAATTCAAAGGGAAGCCAAAAGGCCAAACCCGCAGTCAAATCCAGTCACAACGGTCACCAAAAATCAAACCAATAAAAGACCAAAACCCAAAAACATTCCATTTTCACCCTCCAAGTTTCACAAAAGCCCCTCACCTCTTATTAGGGCCTTAAAAACCTTAATGGGCCTGAAAAACCCTAAATTATCATCACCCGGAAAAGGGGGGGATTTTTTAGGCAGGAAAACCGGAATACAAATAGCCCAAAAAGCCCAAATCAAAAAGCCCATTTAATAAGTCCATTTTCATTTCCATTAAAAAACCCAAGGACTAGTCTTGCATATTTCCAAAACCTTTTTATAACTAGAAAGGTAGAAAAGGAAGAGAGGGGCTAGAAGTGATAATTGGCCAAATATCCAACTAAATTAACTCGTTCAGTTATAAACTTGGCGCCAAGACTCATTTACTGTTCATCTTTGTCTTCACGATTTACCATGGTGAAATTAAGGGGCAAGTTAAAATTGAAGGGTACGGAGGTCTATTCAAAGGCTCCTAAGCAAGATGAAAAGGTTATATCAGTCATCTCCAAGCTCTTAGTAGCTCACTCTCAAGCACATAGCCACGTCAGAGCAAGAACAGCACAAGGGAGAAGTGGGATTTTACTCTAGATCACTCTCATAAGTAGCGGCATGCTGTCACAATCAAAGAATGACAGCTTGGCAATCCTCTAGTATCCACAAATGATCCAACGGCTCAAGATCATGATCTAATGATTGATTGATTGGACGGCAATGATTAGAAGAGGCTTGGACAGCAAGGCATGGCCTAGAATGTTCCTCTCAAGGCTATAATCTAGCCCTCACTCCTTCACACACATATAAGTATCCCTTAGAATTGAGTTTTTAGCTTAATGTTCAATTTCTACTTAATTTTGTTTTTAAATCTGTAACTTTCTTTTAATATTGTAATCAATCTTTTAATTAATGAAATTCAGTTGTTTTTAATCTCTCAAAAGCTCTTTAATTCATAAGCTCTCATTTGTCTTATTTGATATTAAGCTAAAGCTCAATAAGCCATCATAAGCTCAAAATTAGCTCTAATAAGTCTATAAGCTTATTATGGAGCTCAATTCACCTTAATGATACTTTAAACCTGTAAAATTGGCTTAAAATTTCTATTTACTTTGGATTTATTGGATTTAAGCTTTAAGGAAGGGGATCTAGTAATGGATGAGATCCCATGGACTTATACCCTAGCTTATTAATAAGCTAGGGAGCTTGTAGCTGCCTTAATTGGTTCCTCTTGTTTAGCTAGAGGCCTTGTAAGTTTTTCTTTAATTTCTTGCTTTAAATATTAGTTTTATTGCTTTCTAAACTTAGATCTGCTTATTTGCTTATATTGTATGCTTATTAGTGCTTATTTGAATTTCATTTAGCTTATTAGACTAATTAGTTAATCTGTTTTTAGCTTAAGAGATATAGATCATTAGTTTAATATTTAGAATGTCATAAAACCATAAAAACACCAAAAATTTAGTATAATCTTAGATCTTAAGTTTTAGCTAAATCCAGTTGTTAGTTTATGCTTAATAAGTTAGTTATAAGCTAGTTTTTATCTGGTAGTTAGTACTTATTAATTAGATTTGCAATTTAAGCTTAAAATCATTTCTGTCAAAATGGTAAAGGGGTGTTTGGCATAAGCAAGTTTGACCAACAAAAGTCAAATATTTTTGAGCAAAACACTTTGGTCAGCTGAGTTTTAATGAGAAATCAAGTTTTAAAAAGGTTTGAGTTCTTAGATTTTAGTCTAAATGAATTTGTGGCTTATTATGCATGTTCCTGCACCAGGGGAGCTTTTAGCTTAGTTTTTAATTGCTTCATTTTGATCCAAGCTCTTTGAGCTTTTGATTGTGCTTGAATTAAGTTTACACACTCTACTTGAGTGTGTTTAGTGCAGTAGAATCCTTTAGGTACCTGCATTATTTGTTTTGCACTTGTGCAAAGTGCAACAGTACTAACAAACAGTTAGTACTGCTGTCACTTTTAGCTTAATTTTTAGCTAGGTACTCATAGATCTTAGGCTTTAAAATTAAGTAGGATATTGAGTAGTCTTAGCTTAATATAGAATAGGACGGAATTCAGGGGTGTGGGAGGGCGGGGGGGGGGGGGGGGGGGTGGGGAGGCTGGGGGGGGGGGGTGAGAGAGAGTGATGTCTGCTAGTTCTTAATTTTGCTAATTAAAGTCACTTAATCATCAAAAAAGCCTAAAACAAGTAGTATATTAAGTAGTTTCTTTAAATTGGTATAATTTTAAGCTTAAGGATTAGTTGTGTTTAATAGCTTATATATGATAGTTTATTTAGTAGTTTCATAAGTTCTCATAAGTCTCTTTGGCTAGAATTGCTTATTAGCTTTAACTTATTGGTTTTGTACTATTTGGCTAATTCTCTGATTTGCTTGTTTCAATACATTTTCATAGCTTAAAAGAGTTTCCTACGCTATTTTCTTTTCTGAATTAGCTTAAGCAAGTTATAAGCTAATTAGAAACATCTTTTTTTGCAAATTTGACTTATTTTGAGCTTTTTAACAGCTTATTAGAAATAACAAAGGAAAACCCTTTTTCTATAATCACTTAAAGATAAGCTCTTTAAGAGTTTATTAGTGGATTTCAGCCCTAAGAGTTTTTGTTAAAATTGTTCACCTCAGCTTATTTTATAACTTTGCTTCTTTAAGTTTTTGCTGAAAAGCACTTTTTTAGTTTCATCTATTTTTTAAGCCTAAAAAGGACTTAGTTTGAAGTCGGGCTTGGTCTCAGGGGTTGGTTTTGCAACTTTAAAGTTTCTCAGTTAGTCCCTTCCGTAGTTATTTTGTCCTTTCCTGATTTTTCTTTAGGGATAAGCAAAGTATCCCAAGTTAGTTAAATAGTTAGTTTAATTAATTTTTATTAGTTTAAATTAGTAATTAGGGTTTAGCTTTTAATTAGTTTAATTAAGGTTTAAATAAAAAGTAAAAATTAGGGCTTTTATTTTTATTAAATTTCTGCATATTTTATTTATTTAGTTTAATTTTTATAAAATTCTTAGGATTATATTTAATATTTTTTTTATTACTTTTAAAAGTTTATTAATTAGGTTTAATTCTTTAGAAAAATCAATATCTTTTGAATCTAAAAAGCCAAAAATATAATATTCTTATTTTTTCTAAAATTTGACATTTTACTTTGATTTTTACTTAGGAAAAATATAATTTAAATTATTTTCTATTTCTTTTTATTTTTAGGATTTAATTAGAATTAAATAGTTTTTAATTAATAAAAAAAAATCAAAAATAATCAATTTTTTTTTCTTCTTCTTAAAATTTTCTTTTATCCTAATTTAGGTTTAGAAACTTAATTTGCAATTTTAGGGGTTAATTTTAGTCTAATTGCTTAATTGTTGCGTTTTATTTGTTTTCCGTATTTGTTTGATTGTTTAAATTGCCTTTAATTGTTTAATTTTAATTGTTGTTTCTTATTTAGTAGTTATAAATATTAAAATCCTTTATTTTCTTATTCAAATCAGAATCCAAGCTTAAACGAGGTTTCAATTTCACTAGTCGTTGGGGAAACGACCCGGGTGATCATATTTATCCGGTTAAATATACGTATTATATATTATATTATATATATTTTTGAGATTGAATTTTCCTTAGGGAATTTTCTTAATTTCTCTTGTGGAATATTATTTTTATAGTATATTTTATTGTGTATCTAAACTGCAAATCAATACGCGTTCGGTTAGCGTAATCTTTCTTTACTTTAATCGTTCATCTATGAATTCGTGTATTGTTACAATGACTATTGGCTAATACCTTTTGGTATTAGCCATGTTTATGATAATATAATGTTTGGTTTGTTTATTTTGAATGCTTAATTTATCGTTGCTTGTTGATTATGTTTATCAATTCATACTCGTTTACGTGCTTAATTATGCGACCTATCATTCAACTGGGTCTAGTCCTACATATTTAATGCGCTGCAAATTTGGTGCTGTGTGGGCGTAGGCTAAGAGTCTGGGATAGCTCTCCATATTTGCAAGTAAGTTAGTAAAGTCCCGATGGGCTAGGGTAATAAGATCATTATTAATCTCCTAAGATAGATTATAATAAACAAATAAAATACTTTATGCGGATGCGTTTAATTATGACAGGATTCAACGTGTCTAGGTCTTAGGAAGAAGTACCGCCTAAGTCTAAGAATATATAACCCTCTAGATAGATAAGTCATTCATTGCACTAAATAATCAAACCAACGTTCTATTTAATTAAACATGGCTATTATTGTTTTCCTTACATAAGGCTTGACCGCTTCTTTATCTTTTTTCTATCAACTTATGTGTGTTAATTGTCATCAAAACCTTAGATTAGACACCAAAATTTAGTACTAACATAGATGACTAAAATACTGATAAATTAGATATTAACGCTCTCGTTCTTAGTGATCGACACCCTACTTACCAACGAAGCTACATCTGATCGGGTACACTGCCCGTTAAAGTGTTGTTTTTAGGTATAGTCGGCATAAAATAAATAGTAAAACTTGATACATAAAATAACACCTACACAACGACACATCAATTCTATTTACTAGGGTTGAGTGTTTAATTTCCCACCATGTGACAATGACGTCACAACATCTACAACATATTTCATACATTGAGTTTTTATTTGGGCTTTTAATCTTTATATGTGGGCTAAGTTAACCATAGGCTGGCCCGACCCATAAAATGGGTATCGGGCTGGCCCGATAAGATCCGAGAGCACCGCTGAACTCATTTCCTCGCACTCTTTTCACTCTCGTGCTCGGTTTTGTCCGGTTTTGTCTTTCTTTTGTCCTTTATTGCATATCTGGTACCTGCACATACACAAACATAAAAACAAACATATATGTATTTTTCACATGTTTTTGGTCTTTTGGGGTCATTTTTCATGGTAATAAAGTATGTATATAAATAGCGAATATCCCCGCACTTCTCTCTTGACTTTGCTTTGCATGTTGCATGGTTCATATAAAGAGATTTATATTACTTGTGCTTGTGAGTGGTCATGGCTAACTCCTATTATTTCTATTTCGTCTGATCGTCTAAGGAGCCGTTGGTTCATTCGTGCTCCCATGAGTGATTTCTCATTTGGTGCATTCCTGCTATTATCCTTGTTATCCCTGAGGTTCCTATTGTTCTAGCTGATCCCTTAGTTGCATCAGAGGTGGGGATAATTTTAGTCGTCTCACATACCGGGGTACTTGATTTAATGGATTATTCATCTTCTTCTGATTCTGATCCATCAGAGGATTCTTTACCTCTCGTACCAGATTTGCCATTGGTTTCACCCTCGGGATCGTCATCTCATGATACTCTTGCACCATTATCTGAGTTTCCCCTTGCCCCTATTGTTGCCCCACCCGGGATTCGTCGACGTTCAGCGACTCTTATCCGACCCGGTGAGGCTATCCCTTTCGGTCGACCTTACCGCACCCATTCTAACGGGCCGCGTAGATTGTTGACTGCGAGGAAGAGAGTTGGACCCATTCCTGCTCGTAGACTTGCATGGAGACGTGTATCTCATCATTCATCAGATCTTATTCTTCACCAGACTCATCTTCTTCTAGTTCACCCTCAGATCATTCCTTATCCGAACATACACCACCAGACACCACCAATGCTGATACGTCTACACCACAGAGATTAGTCACATAGTCACTTGCTAGGACTCCACGACGTAGTGAGGCATTTAGACGTTGGAGGTCTGCACCATTGTCTACCCCTTACCCACTGACTACATCAGAGTCATCCTTAGGTTTATCTTCTGAGAGGTCATTGGATTCATCTTCACTTTCTTCTGACATCTTGCAAGAGATGTAGTCCCCTACTCTTCGTACCATCACATACTCATGATTTCGAGTCGATATCCCCTACTCGATTGAGCTTTTACCATCTCGCAAGAGGTTTGAGATTCATACTCACAGAGGATAGCAGGAGAGGAGCGATATGGAGGTGGATATCGGCTCGACAGAGGCTGCGGCAGATGTAGGTATAGTGATGAAGTTATAGTTCACACAAGGATGTGTAGGGAAAGAGTTGAGTATTACTACTAGTGTTTTAGGGAGTGATGATGAGAGAGTTTTGATGGCAGAGGCTAGTGCGGAAACACGAGAGGAGAACGTATGTAGATCATTGGCTATTAGGGATAGTTCTGAGTCTTCTAGAGGAGGTATTCCTGACCTTAGAGGAACATGTTATGATATATTTCACTACAGGTTAGAGGTCTATTGATAGGGATTACTGAAATTGCGACCACTCACAGCTATTAAAGCTAGTCATTATACTAGTAGAGAGCGAGCTAGTTTGGTGAGAGATTGAGAGGTTTAAAGACTAAGTACCTAAAGGGCGAGCATGTGGGTATAGATGAGAGATAGGGTTGACAGTCGTCGTTGGCACATGGCACTTTCACAGGAGGAGATTTTGTCAGGTGTGTGTAGGGATCGTGATGATAACTAGGAGGATAACTTAGGAGGAGATGGGTTCGAGTGTTGAGAGGCGTTTGGGTTTTCGCCCTTAGACTAGTAGTACCATAATCATGTGGGACACTAGACAGATGGTTAGGTCTAGATGTTAGCAGTAGAAATAATCGTAAATCATGAACCTATTTTGTGTTGGTTGTAAACCGATATTATGCTTTATTATGGAAATGAAAAAGTTTGTTTTGATTGTCCGCGGATTATCTTATTGTTATTACTTGTTCTTGCAAGACACTGTTCTATTGCATTTTGTCTATATAAACTAATTTACATTATAATGGCTATATCTCGTATCGAATCTTAGCGTGTGTTATGTCTTGTGATGTAGAACAATGACTATCACTCGCTCCGGTATGACCCTTGAGGCAATCAAAGAACTCATTAACCGATGTGTGGAAGAAGCGTTGGCTACTCATGAGGCAACCCGTGCCGCCAATGCTCTCGAGGCTGAGAATCAATGCCAGAATAGCAGTGACAGTGATAATGGAAATGGCGGTAATGGAAATGGTGAGAATGGAAATGGTGGAAATGGAAATCCAAATGAGAATGGTAGAGGTGATAGACCTGTTGCTAGAGAATGCACATACCAGGATTTCATGAAGTATCAACCACTCAACTTCAAGGGAACGAAGTAGTTATCGGTTGATAAGAGTGGTTTGAGAGATGAAACAGTTGTTCTATATCAATCCAAATTGTCCAGAGAAATACCAAGTCAAGTATGCTACTTGCACACTGTTAAACAGTGCACTAACTTGGTGGAACTCACATAAGAGGACTATTAGGACTGAGGCTGCATTCGCCATGTCATGGAGAGAGCTCATGAAGCTAATGACTGAAGTGTACTGCCCAAGAAATGAAATTCAAAAGATGGAATCTGAGCTATGGAATTTGACCGTGAAGAACAATGATTTGGCTGCTTATACTCAGTAGATTCACGGGAGAAAGAGTTGACTATGTTGTGCACCAAGATGGTTTAAGAGGAGGAGGATCGGGTTGAGAAATTCATTGGAGGACTCTCCGATAACATCCAAGGGAATGTAATTGCTGCTGAACCTACAAGACTGCAAGATGCTATTCGAATTGCTAACAACTTAATGGATCAAAAGTTGAAGGGATATGCTGTGAAAAATGCTAAGAACAAAATAAAAAAAAAAAAAAAAGAAGATTTGAGGTCAATTAGAGAGACAACCGTGGACAACAGCCACCATTCAAAAGGCCGAATGTAGGAGGTCAGAATGTGGCGAGAGCTTATACGGCTGGCAACTAAGAGTAGTCACCTCAAAATTTTGCCAATCTAATTTCACTTTCCACTTCTATATTCTTTTTCTCTTCTCTACAATTTCAATAAGATTTTATCATCTTCATATTTTACCAATATTTTGCGTGCGTGTTTGCGAGTTATGTCTGTCATATGTATTCGTATTAATAAGCTCTGTAACTATGTAGATTTCCTCAATATTACCATATAAAGACACCGTACCATTAGCTAAGAGACCGAGTCACGCTCCTTGTAGTCACGGTAATTAGGGATTTTAAGATTTTAGAACATATAGACTTATCCTCATTCATTGGGATAGAATCAAGAAAATTAGGAAATTTCTTCACCGTCCAAATTTCTAATGATCATGAAATAAGGCAAAGGACATAATTATTGCAAGTACCTAGAACCACGCCGCCAGAAATTTCATACCCACGGTTTTTATCCTTCTAAGTAACATCGTCCCATCTATCTTAGACATTAAGTATCCTATTGAGCAAGTAACGGAAGGCTAATAGGATCTGATACCATACTTAGAGGCTGTACGTTAGGATTGTTAGGTCACCCAATCAATATTGACTAATGCCAGTAGAACTTGGTAGTTTTGACATCATCATTGGCATAGATTGGTGAGCGAACCATCATGCGGTGATTGTTTGTGAAGAGAAGATCGTGCGGATTTCCTATGGAGATGAAGTTTTAATAGTTCAAGGTGATAGAGGCGACAAAGGAGAGAAGTCAAAGTTGAGCATTATATCGTGCACTAAAACTCAGAAATATATTAAGAGAGGTTGCCCAATTTTTATGGCATAGGTTATGAGGAAGGAAACCGAAAACAAGTTGGAGGAGAAGCGACTTAAGGACGTGCCGACTGTACGGGAATTTTTGGAGGTTATTACAGAAGACTTGCCTAGATTACCACCAACACGACAAGTTGAATTTCAAATTGACTTGGTCCCTGGTGCTGCACCCGTGGTACGTGCCCCGTATAGATTAGCACCGACGGAACTGCAAGAATTGTCTACTCAGCTATAAGAACTTTCTGGCAAGGGATTTATTAGACCGAGTTTCTTACCCTGGGGAGCCCCGATCTTGTTTGTCAAAAAGAAAGATGGATCTTTTTGGATGTGTATCAAGTATCATGAACTGAACAAGCTGACTGTGAAAAATCGATATCTACATCTAAGAATCGACGACTTGTTCGATCAGTTGCAAGGGTCAAGTGTTTACTCTAAGATCGACCTGAGATCTGGTTATCACCAACTCAGAGTTCGAGAGGAAGACATTCCAAAGACAGCGTTTAGAACACGCTACAATCACTATGAGTTGCAAGTGATGCTGTTTGGACTGACCAACGCACCGGCGGTATTTATGGATCTGATGAATCGGGTATGCAACCCATACTTAGATAAATTCGTGATCATTTTTATTGATAACATCTTGATCTACTCCAAGAGCAAGGAAGAGCACGCATAACATCTTAAGTTAATTTTGGAATTGCTTAAGAAGGAAGAATTGTATGCCAAGTTTTCGAAGTGTGAATTTTGGCTGTCGAAGGTACAATTCCTTGGTCACGTGATTGATAGTGAAGGCATTCACGTGGACCCAGCTAAGATTGAGTCAATCAAGGATTGGGCATCGCCCAAGACTCTGACAGAGATTCATCAATTTCTAGGTCTTGCTGGCTATTACCGATGATTTATCGAAGGTTTCTTGAAGATTGCCAAACCTATGAGGAAGTTGACTCAAAAGAACGTGAAGTTTGATTGGAGTGAAAAGGTAGAAGCTGCGTTTCAACTGTTGAAGTAGAAATTATGTAGTGCAACAATTTTGGCTTTACCCGAAGGTAGTGAAAACTTTGTGGTTTACTGTGATGCTTCTCGTAAAGGGTTGGGTGCAGTTTTGATGCAAAGGGAGAAAGTCATAGCCTACGCGTCACGTCAACTCAAGATTCACAAGAATAATTACACTACACATGACTTAGAGCTTGGAGCTGTAGCGTCACATCAACTCATTATTTATACGGCACGAAATGCGTTGTGTTCACTGATCATAAGAGTTTGCAATATATTCTAGATCAGAAAAAGTTAAACATGAGACAGGGTAGATGGTTAGAGCTGTTGAGCGATTACGACTGTGAAATTTGTTATCATCTGGGAAAGGCGAACGTAGTGGCAGATGCCTTGAGCCGAAAGGAACGGAACAAGCCACTACGAGTTCGAGCTTTGGTTTTGACGATTGGTATAAACCTTCCCGTGCAAATTTTAAACGCTCAAGTTGAGGCAATAAAGGAGGAGAATTTTGGAACCGAAGATCTGTGTGGTATGATTAAGAAGCTAGAGAAACCTACTGATGGAACATTATGCTTAAATGGGAGAAGTTGAATACCTTGTCGAGGTAACTTAAGAGAGTTGATTATGCATAAGTCACATAAGTCAAAATATTCAATTCATCCTGGATCGGACAAGATGTACCAAGACTTGAAAAAACTGTATTGGTGGCCGAATATGAAAGCATAAATTGCCACCTACGTCAGTAAATGTTTGACTTATGCCAAAGTCAAGGCCGAATGCCAAAAATCATCAGGTTTGTTGGTTCAACCTGTGATCCCAGTATGGAAGTGGGAGAACATTACAATGGATTTCGCTACAAAGTTGCCAAAGGCGTCGTCTAGTCAAGATACAATTTGGGTAATTGTTGACCGACTCACGAAATCTGCTCATTTCTTACCAATAAAGGAAATTGGCTTAATGGAGAAGTTGACGAGACAATACTTGAAGGAAGTAGTCTCGAGGCATGGTGTGTCGGTTTTGATTATTTCTGATCGAGACAATAAATTTACATCTCAATTCTGGAAATCGTTGAACAAAGCCCTAGGTACTTAATTGGATATGAGTACGGCTTACCATCCATAGACTGATGGTCAAAGTGAAAGAACCATCCAAACCTTGGAGGACATGCTACGTGCTTGTGTGATTGATTTTGGGAAAGGTTAAGATAGACACCTACCTTTGGTGGAGTTTTCCTACAACAACAGTTATCACACGAGTATCAAAGCTGCACCATTTGAAGCTTACTACGGCCAAAAATGTCGATCACCTATTTGTTAGGCTGAGGTTGGAGACGCTCAGCTCACTGGTCCAGAAATTGTTCATGAAACAATTAAGAAGATCATTCAGATCAAGAAGCGTATTCAAGCTGCACGAGATAGACAGAAGAGCTACGCCAACAGGAGACATCAGCCATTGGAATTTAAGGTTAGAGATAAGGTCATATTCAAAGTGTCGCCATGGAAAGGGGTGATACGTTTCGAAAAACGAGGGAAGCTGAACCCTCGCTATATTGGACCTTTCAAGATTCTTGCTAAAGTGGGAACACTTGCTTATCGACTTGAACTCCCAGAGTAATTGAGCCGAGTTCAATAGTACTTTTCATGTTTCCAATTTGAAGAAGTGTTTCGTAGACGAACCACTAGCGATTCCGTTGGATGCGATCCAGATTGATGACAAGCTCCATTTCATTGAAGAACCAGTTGAAATTATGGATCGAGAAGTTAAACGGCTAAAGCATAGCCGCATTCCAATCGTGAAGATCCGTTGGAATTCGAGACGAGGGCCCGAGTTTACTAGGGAGTGCGAGGACCAAATGAAGAAAAAGTACCATCATCTTTTCGTTAACTCTCCATCCACGTCTTAAGCTTTGAGGACAAATATCTTTTAACGGGGGAATAATGTCACACCCCAAAAATTTTAGGTCAATATTCTAAACTTTTCTGATCATTTTTTTGATTTTTATACGTTACGTTTGAATCTGGCAGTTTACCGGGAAGTTAACCCGCGTAAATCTAAAAAACGTCATCGGACGCGTTCCGACTTTGGAATTTGATTAGTTTAGATATTATATGAGTTATTTTATCTTTTCTAAGTGTTTCGTAGTTTACGATCACTCCCGGTATTTATTTTTACGCTTTAACGTTTAAATTGCGTTTTTCACGTTTTTGACCTAACGAAACCCCGGAAACCCAAAATCTTTTCGTGTAAACTTTAGTTATCGTCCATTTCATGTCCATATGTCAAAAATTTCATTCATCCTATTCTCTTGTTATATTGTGGACGCCTAAACGCAAACCAAATGCACCATAAGTCTCGAAATTAAATCAAAGGCATCTTTTCTTGAACTTCCAATGCATGTGGGTGAAAGTGAGACATGAGAGAGTCCTTCTCATGCACATTTTCTCAAGTTTGACAATATCATGTGATACTTGCACCCTTTGACTTCATTTGACCAACTAAGACTAACTTATGCATCTAATGAGAACCCAGACTCAAAATTTTGAACCATATGGTCCTTGTGGCTTGCCTATTGCCGAACCCACACACACACACCTTTGGTGTGTGTTGGTCACATGTGCACTATGATGCATACCCTTTAACCTAATCTTGTCCTATAAATACCATCCCATATCACAACTTAGGGTTTCATAATCATTTTCAAGCCTCCAAAAATTTCTTTCTCTCCCTCTTCTCTTCTTGAAGCCCACGGCCAACAAACACCCACACAGGGTTTCCATTTTCTTTGATTTCTTGCATAATCCAAGCATTCTAGGTTCATTTATAAGGTACCTAAGGTGTTTGAAAGTATTGGTTCTTTGATTTAAAGGTTTTCTTCAAGATCTACAAATTAGGGTTTGGTTATTATTTGGAGTTTTTCAAGATCTAGTGATTTTGGGTATAGATCTTGTGTTATTGCTTCTTGTTCTTCATTCTGTAAGTATCGTGGAATATAGTCTTTGTGGCTTTTCTTATGTTCTTCTTATATGTTTAAGATCCATACATCCATATGTTGTGTTTAATTTTTGAAAGATTTTAAAGACAAGATTTCATAAATAATGATACTACTTTATTTCACTAGTTAAATATTATGTTCTTGGTGAGATGAGAGTTGAATGAGTGTTGCAACAATAGAAATGAAGGGATTAGGTTAGATTTAGGAGTGGTTTTGTGGTGGATTAGTTATGAATGGAGATTAGGCTAGATTAGGCACTACTGTGAAGTTTGGGTGGATTTTGGTTGCGTTTTTTTTGGCAAAAAGTGCTTGCTGTCCCGAAATTGTTTTAAGGTTTTGGTCGACCTAAACATGTTTTCATTAGGCGTAAAAGTAGTTTTTGAAGAGCTTGTTTTGAATAGATAGTTTTTCATATATCACACATTAAAATCGGACTTAAAACAGCCAAGTTATGAAAAAATGAAACTTAAAACATTTTTCGACAAAACCGAATGAATAGTTGCTGATGTGAATAGTAAAATAGGTTTTTAGACACTTTCGGACATTTTTTGACTTTCTAAACACTGGAGAAACATATAGTAACACATACCTATTGATTAATATCATTTAAAAACGTCATTAACATATTTTAGGAAAAGCGATAAGGTTATTAAAAATAGTAAGTTTGGTAAAAATTTAGCGGATCGGACTTGGAAGTTAAGTGATTAAGGTTAGTTAGTGCGTTTTAAAAATATGGAAACTTAATAAATATAGGGGACGATATTAACGTTGAAACTAAAAACTTTCCTAAAATAAAAACTTACTAAAAATAGTAATTTTTGGTTAAACGCCGAAACTTAACGAAAAACTATATGATTTTATTTCGTCATGATTTGATAATCAAACCAAAGCAAACACACATGGATGTCTTTTGGTGATGAACATATTGTGCAATTCTTGGCATACTTTCCGTGTTTCTAAGACGCGTTATTATTCTAGGTCGCGGCTAGATTTCTATATCATCTTTTACTTGCGTGATTTATCATTTGCTCATCTTGCTAAGGTGAGTTCATAGCCTCACGTTTTACTACTTTTACTTTATTACTTTGGGGTGAGAAACATTGCTTGTTTTTAAACTATGGACACAGTTACTCTACGTTTACTTTTCCTGATTACGTGTTGCCTAAGTAGCGAATAGACCACTAATGCCCGAACTATCATGAACCGTCAATTGCTTAACCGACGGACTGGTTAAGTAAGCGCGAATGTTGTAAATAGATCTATTGGGACTAATTATCCCTATCCGGGTGAGTAGCGCTCATTACCTACGGGGCTCCCGATAAACGGATATATACCATGTCAGATTTCACTAGGTGATCTTGGTCAGATACCATTATGGCAAATTAATTCTTGTTTGGCATATAATATACTTTCTTTTAAATTGAGCTTCGGTGTCATGAGCTTAGCGCAACAGTAAATACTTTTTATGTGATGTGGTATCTATTATAACTGGCACGTGCGTATTGTGAACTTGTAGTCCACTTTTAATACTAAATTCAAACCTATGAATTCACCTACTTTATGTTGATGTTTTAGCATGTTTTTCTTAGGTGCTTAGCTGTGGAAGTCTTTGCTTGCTTTATGGTGTTGCCTTGCATTGGACCGATTTTCAAGAATTATTGTTATCTATGTTAACATCGTTGTCAAACTTTAAAACCTTTTATTCGCTTCCGCATATTATCTTTGAACTTATGTAAAACTTTAACTATTTTAAATTAATGCAACGATGTTAGATTTTTAAACGTACCCTTAGAGGTCGTTCTTTGTATCTTGTGTGATGTATATTATGACGTCACGCCTCCAAACACGTGTTTTCGACTAGGCCCTATTTGGGGGTTTGCACATATCCTTCAGATCACAACCTAGAACTTAAGAACCTCAGGAAGTACCATTTTCCCTTAAACTTTCCCTATTTTCTATATTTATCAGTTCTCACATTGAGGGCAATGTTCAACTTAATTATAGAGGGGTTGCAAATAGGAAAACATAATTATATCCCTCTATGTTTGCCCTGCAGAAATTTTCAATTTCAACTAATATTTTCTAGAAAATTTAAAAATTTATATATTGCTTTTCCAAAAACTTAAAAATGCATACGCTTAGTAAGGCAAATCCAACCGGATTGACATTTTAACTAGCATAAAATCAACCCACTTAAATTGTAAGGATTTAGAACATAAGGAATTCGGGTACCCATCTTTGATACCAAAGATAATTTTTGCCTTTAGCTTGTTCGAGTTAGGGTTAAATGCACTCATATGTGTCTATTCCGTCGTTACGGATGTGTACGTATGGTCTTTGTCGCCTTTTCTAGAACATTGGTATTGGTATAAAGTTATATGAGTAGGCCGGTAATTTAGTAGCTCCAGAACTTGTGCTTGATCATCATTTACTAGACTATGGTGAGGTTAATTTTTAGACAAAGTCATATGATAAGAGGTGAAATAAATCCCTATGTAATCATGTATTTGCAGCCCTCGCTTTTAGTGTTGAGATCCCCAAAGTATCCCAAGAGCAAGAAAAATGTGCTCAAAGAAGTTTTGTGTCAGCCTTAGTTATCACATTATTTAGTATAAAAAAGAGAAAAAAGAAAAATAATAAAAGTTTAAAGTATAAGGCAAAGTTCTGGCACATGGAATCAAGTATCTGCTACTCACCCCAATCAATATCACATTTTGCCTCTTTGAGATTTTTGTCTAGGTGCTCATGCCACAACGGGCATGTTTATATGTCTAGTACAAGCATATGGTAGCGACCTAGATTATGTATGTGCAATTGAGTGACTTTACAAATATAAAACCCTATCTGAGTGACTCGTGTGAATTTAAAAACAAACACTTTCCCTATGTGAGGTGCTCTGTTATATGTCTATGCCTGAAAATTTATAAAACTGGTAAACACTTATTAATGCTAAAATGATTTTTTATCCACATCACGATAAATGATTATGTTTTCTCACTTTAATTGCTTGAGGGCAAGCAATAGCTAAGTGTGGAGGGATTTGATAACGCCTAAATTATACATGTTTTTGGTGGCGTTATTTGCATTTATTTTATCATTTCTCGTGAACTTTTGATACTTAATCGACTATATTTGCTATTATAGGTTCATGATATGTGTCGTGGAAGAAAACGGAAGAAAACACAAAGAATTGAAGCTTTAGACGAAGAAATAACTAAAGTTCATGATCTCCCGACACTTGTTCACTGTTTTGGCCATAACCTGGTCATACGAACTCTGTTTTAGTTGATTCAAGCGGCCACGGAAAGATATTTAAATTATCTACGACTTTCCAAAAATGGTACCTGCTGAAAAGACTAAAAGTGCAGCGCACTTGCCCTAAAACTGCCGTACTTTTCCACCAGAACTGAAAAGTCTAAGGCATTAAATGAAGACAGCATTAATACACTATGTGCGGTGCACAAATAAGTTTATGCGGCGCACTTTGACCCCCGAGAAGCCTATAAATACCCTCCTAGGCTCTCTCATTTCACACACTCTCACACAAATCATTCTAGTTCGTTTAGAACACTTAAATAAGGATTTTTTGGTGATCTTGGCTTGACAAACCAAGGATCCAAACACCCCTTCAAACCACCATCACCACCATCGATTACCACCACTCTCCACCATCAATTTCCAGATTTTAATCCATCAAGGAAGTAGCATTGTAGTGTAATTTGAATCTATAAGTGATTGTGACAGAATTGTTCATAGTTTCCGGGTTTACTTTGAATATAATAAAGTTTTCGTTGGGAAAACTAGTGAAATCATCAAACATTTGCTTTTGAAGTTGGTATAAATCTTATTTATCTTTTGAATATGATCTTTACTGAATTCATGATGAATGTTATGTGTTTTGTTACTTCTTTGATCATGGAGTAGTCATCTTGTGTTTGTTTGGGCAATATGTGATCTTGGATATGGAGCGTTTGGATATGTGTTTATTGAATTGGTAAAACATATTTTATACAAGAATATAGGCCGAAAGGGTTCTTTTATATATGTGTTTAATCATTCACTTATTATATTGTTTATAATAACATATAAAGGCCGAAAGGATTTGTTGTTATTAATCGATATAATCACTAGTTACATTTAAAGGCCGAAAGGATTTGTGACTTGTGAAATCTTTATTCTATAAACTTGTAAACACTGTCCTAAACACTTCATTGTCTTAGTGATCATTGTCTAAACAAACATACTTTAATCATTTGCTTTCATCATCTTTTAATCGCTTTCTTTACATTATTCAATATATGCACGTTTTGGTTAATTTGATCCGTGACAATCATTTTAGCCTTAGCACCTTAATTACAAACTGTGAAAACTTCAATTCCTGTGGAACGACCTGGACTTACCTAAAAGCTATACTATACAAAGGGGTCAAGTAGTGAATCAGAGGGTTATAACCTGTTTTGAGTGTGGAAGGCAAGGACACTACAGGAGTGATTGCCCAAAGCTGAAAGATCAAAACCATGGAAACAAAACAGGAAACAAGACTGGTGTTGGTGAAGCAAGAGGAAAAACATATGTGCTGGGTGGAGAAACGCTAACCCTGAATCAAATGTCGTCAAGGGTACGTTTCTTCTCAATAACCATTATGCTTCTATGATATTTGATTCAGGCACCGATCGAAGTTTCATGTCGACTACTTTTAGTACTTTGCTTGATATAACCCCCGATACTTTAGACGTTAGCTATGCTATCGAATTAGCCGACGAAAGAATTTTTAAAACTAATATTGTACTTAGAGATTGTACATTAGGATTGTTTGGTCACCCATTCAATATTGACCTAATGCCAGTAGAACTTGGTAGTTTTGACATCATCATCGGCATGGATTGGTTAGTGAACCATCATATGGTGATCGTTTATGACGAGAATATAGTGCGAATTCACTATGGAGATGAAGTTTTGTTAGTTCAAGGTGATAGAGATGGCAAAGGAGAGAAGTCGAAGTTGAGCATTATATCGTGCACTAAACTCAGAAATATATTAAGAGAGGTTGGCTAATTTTTATGGCACAAGTTACGAAGAAGGAAACTGAAGACAAGTCAGAGGAGAAGCGACTTGAGGACGTGCCGACTGTATGGGACTTTACAGAAGTCTTTCCAGAAGACTTTCCTGGATTACCGCCTACGCAACAAGTTGAATTTCAAATCGACTTGGTCCCTGGTGCTGCACCTATGGCACGCACCCCGTATAGATTAGCACCGTCAGAACTGCAAGATCTATCTACTCAACTACAAGAACTTTCTGACAATGGATTTATAAGACCGAGTTCCTCAACCTGGGGAGCCCCGGTCTTGTTTTTCAAAAAGAAAAATGGATCTTTTCAGATGTGTATCGATTACCGTGAGCTGAACAAGCTGACTGTGAAGAATCGATACCCACTCCCGAGAATCGACGACTTGTTTGATCAGTTACAAGGGTCAAGAGTCTACTATAAGATCGACCAGAGATCTGGTTATCACCAACTCAGAGTTCGAGAGGAAGACATTCCAAAGACAGCGTTTAGGACACGCTATGGTCACTATAAGTTTCAAGTGATGCCGTTTGGACTGACTAACTCACCGACAGTATTCATGAATTTGATGAACCGGGTGTGCAAACCGTACTTAGATAAATTCATGATCGTTTTTATTGATGACATCTTGATCTACTCCAAGAGCAAGGAAGAGCATGCAGAACATCTTAAGTTAATTTTGGAATTTTTTAAGAAGGAAGGATTGTACGCCAAGTTTTGAAAGTGTGAATTTTGGCTGTCAAAGATACAATTTCTTGGTCACATCATTGATAGTGAAGGCATTCACATGGACCCATCTAAGATTGAGTCAATCAAGGATTGGGCATCGCCCAAGACTCCAATATAGATTCGTCAATTTCTAGGTCTTACTGGCTATTACCGATGATTTATCGAAGGTTTCTTAAAGATTGCCAAACCTATGTCGAAGTTGACTCAAAATAATGTAAAGTTTGATTGGAGTGAAAAGGCAGAAGCTGCATTTCAACTGTTAAAGCAGAATTTGTGTAGTGCACTGATCTTGGCTTTACCCGATGGTAGTGAAAACTTCGTGGTTTACTGTGATGCTTCTCGTAAAGGGTTGGGTGCGGTTCTGATGCAAAGGGAGAGGTCATAGCCTACGCGTCACGCCAACTTAAGATTCATGAGAAGAATTACACTACACATGACTTAGAGCTAGGAGTTGTAGTGTTTGCTCTCAAAATGTGGATACATTATTTGTACGGAACAAAATGCGTTGTGTTTACTGATCATAAGAGTTTGCAACATATTCTAGATCAGAAGGAGTTGAACGTGAGACAACGTAGATGGTTAGAGTTGTTGAGCGATTATGACTGCGAAATTCATTATCATTCAGGAAAGGCGAACGTGATGGTGGATGCCTTGAGCCGAAAGAAACGGAATAAGCCACTATGAGTTCGAGCTTTGGTTTTGACGATTGTTCTGAACCTTCTAGTGTAAATTTTAAACGCTCAAGTTGAGGCGAGAAAAGAAGAGAATTTTGGAATCGAAGATCTGTGTGGTATGATTAAGAAGCTAGAGCAACGTACTAATGGAACATTATGCTTGAATGGGAGAAGTTGGATACCTTGTCAAGGTAACTTAAGAGAGTTGATTATGCATGAATCGCATAAGTCAAAATATTCAATTCATTCTGCATCGAACAAGATGTACCAAGACTTAAAGAAACTGTATTGGTGGCCGAATATAAAAGCTGAGATTGCCACCTACGTCTATAAATGTTTGACATGTACCAAAGTCAAGGCCGAATTCCAAAAGCCATCCGGTTTGTTGGTTCAACCTGTGATCCCAATGTGAAAGTGGGAAAACATTACTATGGATTTCGTTACTAAGTTACCAAAGACATAAACTGGTCAAGATACAATTTGGGTAATTGTAAACCGACTCACAAAGTATACTCATTTCTTACCAAAGAATGAAACTGACTCAATGGAGAAGTTGACGAGACAATACTTGAAGGAAGTAGTCTCGA
Organism: Tanacetum coccineum; assembly: GCA_026074375.1. Taxonomy (NCBI): domain Eukaryota; kingdom Viridiplantae; phylum Streptophyta; class Magnoliopsida; order Asterales; family Asteraceae; genus Tanacetum; species Tanacetum coccineum. The sequence goes on along the minus strand of BQNB010000438.1, from coordinate 145,279 downwards.
GGCATAGAGTGTCGGTTTAGATTATTTCTGATCAAGACAGTAAATTTACATCTCATTTCTGGCAATCGTTGAACAAAGCCCTAGGTACTCAATTAGCTATGAGTATGGCTTACCATCCACAGACTGATGGTCAAAGTGAAAGAACCATCCAAACCTTGGAGGACAAGCTACGTGCTTGTGTGATTGATTTTGGGAATGGATGGGATAGAAACCTACCTTTGGTGGAGTTCTCCTACAATAATAGTTATCACACTAGTATCAAAGTTGCACCGCTTGGAGCTCTATACGGGGGGGGGGGGGGGGCCGAAAAAAGTACAATCCCTTATTTGTTGGGCGAGTTTGGAGATCTCAGCTCACTAGTCTGAAATTGTTTATAGAAACAACTGAGAAAATCTTCCATCAAGAAGCGTATTTCAAGCTCACGAGAAGACAGAAGAGCCTACGTCGATAGAGGGTAATCCATTGTAATTTAATGTTTGGAGATAAGGTTCATGTTGAAAAGTGGCGCCATGTAGAAAGTTTGATACGTTTTTGGGGGAAGCTGAACCCTCGTTATATTAGACCTTTCAAGATTCTTGCTAAAGTGGGAACACTTAATTATCAACTTGAACTCCCAAAGCAATTAACCGAGTTCATAGCACTCTTCATGTTTCCAATTTGAAGAAGTGTTTTGTAGACGAACCACTGGCTATTCCGTTAGATGAGATCCAGATTGATGACAAGATTAATTTCATTAAGGAACCGATTAAAATTATGGATCAAGAAGTTAAACGGCTCAAGCAAAGCCGCATTCCAATCATGATGGTCTGTTGGAATTCGAGACGAGGGCTCGAGTTTACATGGGAGCGTGAAGATCAAATGAAGAAGAAGTACCCTCATCTTTTCGTTAACCCTTAGTCCACGTCTTAAGCTTTGAGGACAATGCTCTTTTAACGGGGGAAGAATGTCACACCCCAAAAATTTCAGGTTAATATTTTAAACTTTTTTGACAATTATTTTTTGACTTTTATACCTTGCGTTTGAATCTGGCAGTTTCTAGGAAGTTAACCCGCGTAAATCTGAAAAACAACATCAGACGCGTTCTGACTTTAGATTTTGATTAGTTTAGATATTATACTAGTTATTTTATCTTTTCTAAGTGTTTCGTAGTTTACGATCACTCCTGGTATTTTTTTTTACGCTTTAACATTTAAATTACGTTTTTTGTGTTTTTGACCTAACGGAACCCCAAAAACTCGAAATCTTTTCGTGTAAACTTTAGTTATCGTCCATATCATGTTCATAAGCCAAAATTTTCGTTCACCCTCCCCCTCTTTTCATATTGGACGCCTAAACCAAACCAAATACACCATAAGTCTTGAAATTAATTCAAGAGCATCTTATTTTGAATGTCCCATGCATGTGATGGATAGTGACACATTAGAGTATCATTCTCAAGCACATTTCCGCAAGCTAGACAAGAACATTTGATCACTTGATCACATATCTTCCCATTTGACCAATATTCAAAATCAAGACCAAGTATAATGAACCATGGTCTCAAAAATTAAACCCCATGGTCCTTGTGTGTTGGTCACTTGGTACTACAAGACAAGAAACCTTAGATCATCTATTTTCCTATAAATACCTCACTCCTCACAACTTAGGATTTCATATCATTTCCAAAGTGACCAACAAAATTTTTCTTTCTTTCCTCCCCTCTTGAAGCTCACGGCTAAACACACCCTTTTAGGGTTTTTATATCTTTGATTTCTTGCATAATTCAAGCATACAAGTTTTATTTCTAAGAACATCTAAGTTGGTTTGAAGTATTGGTTCATTGATTTCAAGGGTCTTCTAAGAATTTATAAACTAGGGTTTCAAGATTTGTTATTGGGTTTTATATATCTAGTATTTTGGGGTATAGATCTTGTGATTTCTCTACTTGTTCTTCATTCTTGTAAGTGTCTTGAATCTTTTCTTGTGGTTTACATATGTTATTTCATATATGTTCAAGATCCATACATCCATATGTTGTGTTTTAATTTTTTTGAAAGATTATAAAACAAGATTTTATAAATAATGATGTTACCTTGTTTTACTAGTTAAATAATATATTATTGGTGAGTTGAGAGTTGGATGAGAGTTGAAACAATAGAAATGAAGGGATTAGGTTTGTATTAGGAATGGTTTTGTTGTGGATTAGTTGTGAATGGAGATTAGGCTAGATTAGGCACTATTGAGAAGTTTGGTGTGATTTTTGGAAGTGTTTGCGGAAAAGGTAGTTGCTAATCCGAAATGGTTTTGAGGTTTTGGTCGACCTAAAAATATCATTAGGCGTAAATGTAGTTTTTGGAGATCTTGTTTTGAATAGATAGTTTTTCATATATCGCACACTAAAATTAGACTTAAAACGGCCAAGTTATAGCCAAATGAAACTTGAAACATTTTTTGGCAAAACAGAATGAATAGTTGCTGATGTGAATAGTAAAATGGGTTTTCGAACACTTTCGGACATTTTTGGACTTTCTAAACACTAGCGAAACATATTGTAACACATATATATTGATTAGTATCATTTAAAGACGTCGTTAACATATTTTAGGAAAAGCGTTAAGACTACTAAAAATAGTAAGTTTGGTGAAATTTAGCGAAACAGACATAGAAGTTAAGCGATTAAGGCTAGTTAGTGTGTTTTGAAAATATGGAAACTTAATAAATATAGGGGACAGTATTAACGTCTTGAAACTAAAAACTTTCCAAAAATAGAAACTTACTAAAAATAGTAATTTCTGGTTAAACGCCAAAACTTAACAAACAACTAAATAATTTTATTTTGTCATGATTTGATAATCAAATCAAAGCAAACACACATGGATGTATTTTGGTGATGAACATATTGTGCAATTCTTGGCATACTTTTCGTGTTTCTAAGACGCGTATTTATTCTAGGTCGCGGCTAGATTTCTATATAATCTTTTACTTGCGCGATTTATCATTTGCTCATCTTGCTAAGGTGAGTTCATAGCCCCACGTTTTACTACTTTTACTTTATTACTTTAGGGTGAGAAACGTTGCTTGTTTTTAAACTATAGACACAGTTACTCTACGTTTACTTTTCTTGATTATGTGTTGCCTAAGTAGCGAATAGACCACTAATGCCCGAACTATCATGAATCGTCAATTGCTTAACAGACAGACTGGTTAAGTAAGCGCAAATGTTGTAAATAGATCTATTGGGACTAATTATCCCTATCCGGGTGAGTAGCACTCATTGCCTATGGGGCTCCCGATAAACGGATATATACCATGTCAGATTTCATTAGGTGATCTTGGTCAGATACCTTTAGGGCAAATTAATTCTTGTTTGGCATATAATATACTTTCTTTTAAATTGATCTTCGGTGTCATGAGCTTAGCGCAACAGTAAATACTTTTTATGTGAAGTGGTATCTGTTATAACTGTCACATGTGTATTGTAAACTTGTGGTCTACTTTTAATACTAAATTCAAACCTATGAATTCACCAACTTTATGTTGATGTTTTAGCATGTTTTTCTCAAGTGGTTAGCTGTGGAAGTCTTTGCTTGCTTTATGGTGTTGCCTTGCATTGGATCGATTTTCAAGAATTATTATTATCTATGTTAACATCGTTGTCAAACTTTAAAACCTTTTATTCGCTTCCGCATATTATCTTTGAACTTATGTAAAACTTTAACTATTTTAAATTAATGCAACGATGTTGGATTTTGAAACGTACCCTTAGAGGTCGTTCTTTGTATCTTGTGTGATGTATATTATGACGTCACGCCCCCGGACACGTGTTTTCGACAAGGCCCTGTTTGGGGGTTTGCACATATCCTTCAGATCACAACCTAGAACTTAAGAATCCCAGGAAGTACCATTTTCCTTTAAACTTTCCCTATTTTCTATATTTATCAGTTCTCACATTGAGGGCAATGTCCAACTTAAGTATGGAGGGGTTGCAAATAGGAAAACTTAATTATATCCCTCCATGTTTGCCCTACAGAAATTTTCAATTTCAACTAATATTATCTAGAAAATTTAAAAATTTATATATTGCTTTTCTAAAAACTTTAAAAATGCATACGCTTAGTAAGGCAAATCCAACCGGATTGACATTTTAACTAGCACAAAATCAACCCACTTAAATTGTAAGGATTTAGAACATAAGGAATTCGGGTACCCATCTTTGATACCCAGGATAATTTTTTCCTTTAGCTTGTTCGAGTTAGGGTTAAATGCAGTCATATGTGTCTATTCCGTTGTTACAGATGTGTACGTATGGTCTTTGTCGCCTTTTCTGGAACATTGGTATTGGTATAAAGTGTTAGCCTTAAAAAATGGTGACAAACACGGAATTACATTAGTTTATTTATAGCGTGACACATAGGGACTAATAATGACAAGCTACGATAGTTGTGTGTTATTAGGACTATAAATACCCCCTCCATACTTCCATGGAGGGGTGAAGTTCACATTTGTAAAAGTGTGTGTGTGTGTGTGTTTTCTCTAAAGCACACACACAACTTCCCATCTCTTATCTTTTCTCTCTAATAAACATGGATCAATTTCTTTTCCATTTTACCATACCTCCGGATCTCGTGTTATAAGGGTGAATAATGTTAACAATTGGCACCAGAACATAAGGGGAATCCGTGTTGTTTATCTACCGATTATTATGGTTAAATAAGCTCAAATTCGTGGGTTGGTTTGTTTATTTTTTTTGGTTCGAAAAAATATACTAAGAAAATCAAGATTTGATCTTTGTTTGTGGTTACAAGTGTTAAAGATTTGTACTTTCGGGCTTAGATCTATCCCTTGCATCATTACAAGGTGATTTTAACATCATTTCGTAGCTTTCAAGAATGTTTGATGATTTTTTCTTGGCTGCATTTTGACTCACTGAAGGGGTGTTCTTCATTGCGTTTTGCTTGCGGGTTGCGTTTTGGTCATTGCGTTTTGCTTATTGAAGATTGCGTTTTGGTCATTGCGTTTTTCTTATTGAAGATTGCGTTTTGGTCATTGTGTTTCGCTTATTGAAGATTTGCTTATTGAAGACTGCGTTTTGGTCACTGCGTTTTGGTCATTGTGTTTTGGTCATTGTGTTTTGGTCATTGCGTTTTTCGCGCTATTCCTACTCTTCCGCTCACCTGTGCGTTTTTTATTCTGAGAGCTACCGTGAAGTAAGATCGATTATTTAGCTTAAGTTGTCTATCTCTTGTCCGTTTAAAATAGATTGTGAATATATTGGTTTTTTCTATTGATTTTGTAAAATCCCGTTAATTCATTTATCGGTTTTAATCATAGACGTGTAAAATCCCGTGAACGTGAATTGCATACAAACACCACAATCAAGAATCGAGACTCATAAAACACAATCAACCATAACAACACACCACACAAACAACAACACTTAATCCCAAAACGATCCTGAAAAGATTCACTTAAATGACAAAATGGCTAGAGATTTGGATTAAGATGACATGTGATTACGAAGTGGATTTGGTATCCCTTATTTGCAATTGAAGTTGGATTTCACAAAGGCGTCTACTTATTTCATCATCGAGACTTTCTTCTATTTTCTATCGATTGATGACTTGCTTGAACGTATACAGTTATGATTAAGACTTGGATTATCTAGTTTCCAGAAGTCAAGGGGTGGTTGGATGAAGACCTGGATAACTATCACTTAAAGGAGTTACGTTGTAGTACTCAGTGTCACACGCAGATGTCGATGTGGATAATTTCAAGAGGTGTTGTACTTCTTATACTTTTGATGGAGTATAAGGTACTTAGAGATTTTCTTCTGCACCGTTCTTCAATCAACAATAGTGCAAGATTAAGTAACAAATTTGGGGGATTTTACTTTAGTTTCAAGTTTGATATATCGGGTTTACTTCACCATGTGATCACGACAATAGCCTACAGAATACGAGGTTGGTAAGTTAGCCAGAGAGTTTAAAGGTTGAGATGTAATCAGCACTTCTCACGGGTATTTTTGTGCTATTCCAAGACAAAGATACTTCACAGTCTAAGCAAAATCTTCAAAGTTCTTCGATGACATTCATTCACAAGACCTTGATTATACCAAGTGTTCTTGATTCCTGCTTCATCTCCTCTACGGTTTCTGAAGTCAAGAGGGTAATGATTCTTTTGTATATCAAGAACTTCTCGAGTATATGAACGTACACGACAATGATGCTTTCGAGAGTTCGCAACCATCATGGGGGAAAATGTGTACATCCGGGACTTAGTTGACTTTGATGTTACCGTGTCAACTTCTAGGGGGAAGTAGTGTAGACTACTTTACTTAGTATGGGTTATGAAGTATTCTGCATACGTGAGAAGAATTATTGCTGATTTCTCGCATGCACCCCTGAACGAATATTCACCAAGCCCTAATGACAAGAAGCAGTGGTCGTTGGTGTGGTTTGACTTCTACAAAATTCCGTTGTGCACGTCAATGACAAGTAGAAGATTGTTCAAGCTACTTTAAAGTTTCAGAATCTGCTTAAGATAGGGATGTTGGTTTGAGGGGAAGCTGATTCAGAAACTTCGCCAAAAATGAGTCTATGAAGAAAGCTTTTCAAGACATGCCGCATGGATTAGGGGGAAGTTAATCCAATTCATGCATACTACAATGGTTCCTGTACAAGTAAAGATAATGAAGATCCAAGCTGGAGTACAAGTTTCAAGACAAGGAGAACTCAGAAGACATCTTCAGCTTTGGAAGTGCTCTGGAAGACTTTATTTCTGTTGTATTTGTACATGATAGGAACATTGTAAGTAATTCTGTATGTGTCCACATATTGGGGGAAGATTGTTAGCCTTAAAATATGGTGACATATCCGGAATTACATTAGTTCATTTATAGTGTGACATATAGGGACTAATAATGACTAAGTATGATAGTTGTATGTCACTAGGACTATAAATACCCCCTCCATACTTCCATGGAGGGGTGAAGCTCACTTTTGTAAAAGTGTGTGTGTGTGTTTTTCTCTCAAGCACACACACTCTTCCCATTTCATATCTTTTCTCTCTAAATAATATGGATACTTTTCTTTTCCATTTTACCAAGCCTCCGAATCTTGTGTTAAAAGGGTGAATCGTTATAACAACCTCTCTTAGATTGAATAATTTAGCCAACTGATATACCTAGCGTCGATTGTTCGTCCGTTTTCCTCAAGTTACAACGGGCTTAAAACCTCAAACAACTCACCCGTATAGTCGGCTACAGCCCTTTTTCCTTGACACAAGTATGATATTGTTGGTACAAAATTTGCTCAGTATCCGGGGGCAAAAAGTCTACCTTTGATCATCCATTTCATCCTCATCCAAGTATCCACGGGTCGTCTACCTTGTGCTCTTCGGTTATCTTGTTCACGTTGCCACCAAGCTCTCTATCATCCACGTAACTTATATGCCACAACCTTCACTTGTTCTTCTTCGGGAACTTCCATGATGTCAACAAACTTGTCTACCTCATATAGCCAATCTAGCACCGCCTCAATGTCAAAATTTCCAACAAAGTTAGGAATCTCAGCCTTGACCCGATAACTTTGCTGCTTACCATATCCACGAGGATTAACATTCCGACCAACCATAGTCCTATGTCGATCGCCTCTCCTAGGACCTCTATTGAACTCATCCATGGTCTCTTCTCCTTCCTCCTCATCTGAAGACTTGATCTCATCACGTCTCCAAACTTGTTTTGGAGATTGTTTACGCCTATGATTATCATAGAATCTCTCAAAATTGGTACGAGATCTATGGTTACCACGTTCGTTACCCTCAGGATTTGGATGGTTTTCACCACCTACGATCCCGGATTGTATCTCTTCAAGAACAGTGGACATACTCGCGAATTTGAACTGAGATCATTGATTGCACAATCCATCTCTTTGGTCGACCGCACCCCACTACTGGTATGGGTTTGAGGAATCTATACACCACCCACCATCTAGGATACTAACAAGCTCTACATATCAACTAAACGAAAACGTGCTATAAACCCTAACTCGGGTTTAAGTCGAAACCCAAAAGGATTAAACCCTAAAAGTCGTGAATTTTATTAATAATTAAATGCCAACACAATAAACCCAAACCCTATATTTATATGAAAACTAAACTTGGGGAAAAAGTTAACCAAATTATTCTAAAATAAACAAAATATAGAAAAAAAAAGTCAAGACACAAACACTGGTAACATTGAGTAAGGTTACTTATGTTTAGCGGTACTTGTAGGAGTCAGATTGCTCATTCCAGTACCCTTACTCTTTACCACTCTTATCCATATATTCCTCCTCTCTGCTAGCTCTTGAATCATGTCCTCATCACTTTTCATACAAGTTGCGTTTTACAAAAGTGTCATCTTTGTTTGTCTCCTCAGTTGCATCTATGACCCTAATTGCACAAAATCCAAACAGAGTTGGTATAAGGTATGATTTCTCACGGCTTAAGATACTTGATGATGGGTTAATTGTAGGAATGATCCGAATTCCGGGCTTTTACCAGCCTGCCAGAAGCCATAATGTGAGTGTTGAAATTGACAGTTTCTTTGAATGTCTTGATATTAGCAAAGTTATGTCCGGAGTTAAAACTAACAATTTTACCATCAAAGTGGCGGGTGATATTGGAGTTCACCTGCGACTACTTCAGATCAAATTACCAAAGATCAAGGTCGGTTTTTGACTAGCGAAATCATAGGTTTGTGCATATTTTAGACTTACGCTACAGCAATCTCATCTAATAGACGAAAACATCCGCAGATGAAATCAATAGCTTACGAGCAGTCAGCAACCACAGTGTATGAAAAATTATTATGTATTTTCATATTGATATACGAATCATTCATGATCTTACAGATTGAAATTTTGCAGGCACATTTTAATGCTAATTCGCAGGCTACTCCAAGAAATGCTCAATAGGTTTTTACTTGTAAGTACTAGTTATTTGAGGGCAAGAACAGATCAGAATCAACCTCGTCTAGCACGCAACTCTGGGTTGAATACATTATTAAGGATGTTTAAGTCAGACGTGTAAATTAGTACTTATTTAAGGGCAAGTACAGGATCAGAAGCAACCTCGTCTAGCACTCAACTCTGATTTGAATATAATACCAAGGATATTTAAGTCAGACCTGTAGCAAGTACAGGATCAGAAGCAACCTAACCTTATGACTCAACGCTGTTATAGTGTTCCATTTTGATTTAAAAATGTTAACCATAGCTTATTTGTTAGTCCTGTTGATTTTATTAACAACGTTATTCATGAATTTGGGCTACCTAGATGTTATTAAAGTCAATTATTCATGGTGAATCATATCTTAATTATTTATTCTGTCAATTCCAAGAGATTTGATTGTTGTCATCTACATTATTCACTCATGTACTTTTGATGCCTAATCGAAATTATTTATATCTCGAAAGTAACTAATTAATGGTGAATCAGAGCTTATTTTTATCCGTAGTTCTACGGATTCTAACAGGAATTCCGACCTACTTGAACTGAGTAGTACAGCATAGCAATGGCTGTTGCAAAAAGAAAATTCAAAAGTTTTCTCTTCTTCTTATTGCTGGTGTTGTCTTGTGCCCAATTAACACGTATAGATTGTCATCATGAGAATATACACAAAAGAAGTTGCGGGTCTTGTTTTCTGGGGACTCACTTCTTTCTCGTCCTGGAATAAACAATAAAACTACATTAACACCATCTCCTGTTTTGCAAGCGAATTATCTGCCATATGGTGAATCCTACTTCAGTCCTCCAACTGGGAGGTTTTCTGATGGCCGTCTCATCTCTGATTTCATTGGTGAGCAACACGACAACATCATTTTCACTTTGGTTTTTCTCGTTTTCTGTTATTACTCCTTATTATATATCTATGCCTTTGATAGATGAGCTGGAGTATGCAGATTTACCTTCTCATTCCACCGTATATTTATAGAAATGGAATAATGAATTTACATATGGAGCAAACTTTGCGTCTGCAGGAGCTGGTGCCTTGATTGAGACTCTTCCTGGATTGGTATGTATTTATCCCTTTTTTTGGTTAGTTAACAAACATTATTGCTGATGCTTAAAAATAAGTTAAAATTTTTCCACAATATATTTAAGAATTTACAAAAAAGAGCCTATTTGCATAATCAGTCATGAAGAGAAATATTTTTTTTTTCAAAATATGAATATGAAATAGATCAACAGATATAGAATTAATATGAAGCAGAAACATTTGCTGTGGAAGTCTCTAGTTTTTGCCACAAAAAATGCTTAAAAGAACAAACATGTTATGACTTATGATTGTTATCTGCTTGTGATCAATGTCCAGATTAAACCGGTTTTTGTACCTGACCAAAACAGTCCAGTTGTAAGCCAAACAAAATTTGGTCTATTATTGTATCCGATGTGCGTAACAGTCCTATTTTATATTTCACTTTGTTCAGTCTTTTTATGTCCATCAATCGAGTTTCAGACTAGTTTCAGTCCGGGTCGGTCTTTTTCCCTAAATGGGTCTCCATTTTAAGCTGTTTTGCCCATTTCTCACGGCTAAAATTAATTAGTATCTAGACATGCGTAGAGTTATTTTGTGCTTTTCATTACGTGCAGGTAGTTGACCTTCAAACACAGCTACAGTACTTCAGTGATGTAGAAAATCATTACAGGCAGAGTTTAGGTGATAGTAAAGCTGAGCAATTGCTATCTAACGCTGTCTACCTATTTAGTTGTGGAGCCAATGACTACATAAGCCACGTACCCAGCAGTTTTAGTATGGCCAATATCTACCCTACGTTGACCAATGAGCAATACACGGAATTGGTGATTGGAAACTTGACTAGCGTCATAAAGGTTACAACCTACACTTGACTAGCGTCATATATACAATGTATTATTTTGTTCCTGATTCTGCTTTTCTGAACAGGGAATATACAAAAAAGGAGGACGAAAATTTGGGTTTCTTACGGTCCCACTTATAGGCTGTTTTCCAGCCCTGCGGATAGGACAACCTGGAAATGCTTGCAACCAAGAGATGAATGATATTGTAACACTACACAATCAAAAACTTGCCACAAAACTGAAACATTTGGAGAAGCAGTTAGATGGTTTTATGTATTCAATATTCGACATCTCAACGGCCATTACCAATCGAATGAACAACCCTTCAAAATATGGTATCGTCGTTGCTTCCTATTTCTTAAAGTTGGTAATTTTCTGCTATAACATGTCTACATATCATCAACATGTAGGTTTCAACGAAGGAGAGACAGCATGTTGTGGCAGTGGTCCTCTCCGAGGTATCTTCAGCTGTGGAGGTAGAGGAGGAATTACCCAAAGGGATTATGAATTGTGTCGAATAATGCTCACTGAGTTTTTATTCTTAGTCTCTTTACATCCAATGAATTGGCAAAGTAGCCAGTTCGCAAAGATGTTTTGGAAAGGGGATCCCATGGTTACCGGGCCTTACAACTTGAAAGCTCTCTTCGATGGTACGCTTTTATCTTAACTTTTTGTTAATATATTTTTCTCCTTGCAGGGAAGCCATGATCAAAGTTTCTTGGAGGAAGCCATGAAAGCTTATAAAGCAGTTATGCCATGGTTTAATAGTTTGTTTATTGTTACTTCCATATATTGATATTGTTGATAAACCCGAATTGAATAAGCAATGTATTTGTTATTAATATTTGTAAGTCAAGTCACGTTCTTTAGTTATCATGTAGCCTTTTGAATTCGATGTAGTAGTTTGCGGTTAAATTTTCTGTAATTACATATCTATGTTACCAATTTACTAGGCCACAAAAGTATACACTTATGTTGGGTTGACTTTTGTAAGGGACCTTAACTTCCACTAGCAAGTTAGAGCACTAATCATACCTCTTAGCTATGTTTGTTGCAAGCAGCAAAATGGGTGCTCTCGTTTTGGTTGCTGTTTTGTGTCTTTTACTACCTACAGGTTGCCTGAGTTCTCAACAAGCTGCACTATTTGTTTTTGGTGATTCGCTTTTCGATCCTGGAAACAATCACCACATCAACACCACTGCTGATTTTCAAGCGAACTTTTGGCCATATGGTCAATCCTACTTCAGTCCACCAACTGGAAGATTCTCTGATGGTCGTCTCATCCCTGATTTCATTGGTAAGCATTATCTCAGATCTCTTTGACTTCGTTTATTTCCTTATTCTTTAAGAAGATTCATCAAAGTGTCATAAAGATTTAAGCTTATAACAAACTTTGTTGAGTAAATGACCAACAATTTTGCTAACTTATAATTTTTATCACCCAAAATATTACTTTTTGCAGAGTTGACTTCTTTGGGGAGTTGACTTTTTGAGAACTTTTGACATTTTTAAAAACAACTGTAAAAGAAAAACTATATATGGGGTAGAATATATTCACAAAACATGTTTGTGAATTTGGTGATCATATTGGTATAGACTACATTTTGTTAAAATAGCCGTTTCTAATGCAGCTGAGTATGCAAGTCTGCCTATCATTCCTGCGTATCTTGAGCCATACACATGGAGCAAACTTTGCGTCAGGAGGAGCTGGTGCCTTGATTAACTCCCATGCTGGATTTGTATGCTTTATAGCCTTTTTTTAACAAAAACGTCATTTGTTACTGTTAGCATGTATCAAGTATGATAATACTAATTACGCTTTTCATATATAGGTAGTAGACCTTCAAACACAACTACGTTACTTTGGCGATTTAGTAAATCATTATAGGCAGAATTTAGGTGATACTAAATCTAGACAGCTACTGTCCGATGCTGTCTACTTGTTTAGCTGTGGAGCTAACGACTACCAAAACCTTTAATATCCATATACTCTTCGTGATTCTGCTTTCGCTGAATAGGGAATATACGAAAAAGGTGGAAGAAAATTTGGGGTTGTGACTGCCCCACTTATAGGCTGTTGGCCGGGGATTCAGATAAGACAACCTGGAAATACTTGCAACACAGAGATCGATGAACTTACTAGACTACACAATCAAGCACTTGCAAAAAGACTAGAGCATTTGGAGATACAATTGGAAGGCTTTATGTATGCTAAATTCGATATTCAACTGCCATTAGCAATAGAATGAAGAATCCATTAAAATATGGTACTCATGAGAACTATGTCATTGCTTCGGGCTTCTTAACATTGGCATCTTTCTTGTTTTTATTTTATATGTATATTTTGACATGAAGGGTTTAAGGAAGGTGAGAGAGCATGTTGCGGTAGTGGTCCTTTTGGAGGGATTTATAGTTGTGGAGGGATGAGGGGAATAAAAGAGTATTTATACTTCAACAGTTTTCATCCTAATGAACTGGCTAGTCGCCAATTTGCAGAGATGTTTTGGGATGGGGATTCCATGGTCACATATTTATATACCATCAAGTGTAAATTGTTTAAAGTGTTGTTATTCTTTTTCATATGAAATGACTAATCTGTTTTTTATGCAGGGAAGCCGTCAACAAACTTCCTCCCAAATGATGAGTTATAATGTAATGCGAGTTTACTTGGTTCTTAGTAATTGAGGTCACACTAGCAACATAATGGAATGATCTTAGAAATGCCATGGTCTTCATGATTCTTTCTTATCTTTATGTTGACTTTTTTATTTGATCATGATGAACCGATTCAAGGGACTTTTGATGACAATGACTCGATTCATATTCTTTAGTTGTCATGTTGGCTTTAAAAAAGTATCTACATAAATCAATGTAGCAATTCGGTAAGACTTGTTCAGGATCTTTATAACGTATGTTCGTAGTTTAATGAGCTTGTGTGTTAGTTTGCTAGTTGAAAATGCAGATGTTAGTGGTACAACAGAAACTATTCTAATAGTTTAGTCTCAATATTCACTTACTTCCTGAATTGCTACAAGCAGTGGCTGATTCTTTGCTTGAAAGCAAAAGCTCAAGTCTTTGATTTAGTTTGAACAGCTCCAGTTCGATATAAAAAACATTAATTTCATGATTGTCATCATTTAATCTTTTCTTTATGAATTTAAACTAAATATATGTTCCTACAGTCAACTTCCAATGCTAAATTAGAGCTTTGTCATCATTTATATCTTTAATTATGAATTTTAACTAAATATATAATCCTACAGTCAACTTTCAGTGGCATATCTGAGCTTATTTATTAGTTCTGTCAATTCTAAAAACGTTGATTATTCTCATGATTTCATCATCTATATCTTTAACCTTAATTTGGACCAAGTATTTATTCCAAAGTCAACTATCATTAGTAAATCAGAGCTTATTTATTACTTCTATAATCTCTAACAGATGCTGAAAATTTGAGCATGCTTTAGCCATGGCAAATGCAAGCAGCAAATCAAGACGTTTTGCCGCTGTTGTTATTATTATGTGTTTACCAATACCTACCAAGTGTCATACGAATATCCACAAACAAGTTTTGGTCTTTGTTTTCGGTGATTCGCTTTTTAATCCTGGAAACAACAACTACATTAACACCACGACTGCTTTTCAGGCGAATTTTACGCCGTATGGTGAATCATACTTTTATCCTCCTACAGGGAGGTTCTCTAATGGCCGTTTCATGCCTGATTTCATTGGTCAGCAATATCATGGATCATCTTTGCCTTTTGTTTCTCCTTTTTTTCCATTAGTTATTTCTTACTATATATAACTTTGGCTATGATGCAGCTGAGTATGCGGGATTACCTCTCATTCCAGCGTATCTAGAACCAGGGAATAATGAATTTACCTACGGAGCAAACTTTGCGTCTGCAGGAGCCGGTGCCTTGATTGAAACCCTTGCAGGATTTGTATGCATTCATCCCTTGTTGTAGTAATTTAACATAATTTATATTAAATACTTAATTTAGCAAAACATATTATCTGCTGGTGGACAGGAGGTATCTGGACCAGTCCAAAACAGTTCAGTTTTTATAAACACAAAGCCCGGTCCTTTTTCATCTTTTAACCGATTTCAACAAATTTCAGTCTCGGTTTTCACTTGATTTTTTAAACCGCGTTTGGACTAAAACCGCTTTTAACTGATTTTTTGTAGTTTGTTGCTGAACCAGGGGAAGCACTTGTTTCAGTTTACAATCGTTTTGCTCAGTTAATGAACGATTTGGAAAGAAATGACATGCATTTTTCAATTGTTACAATTAACACAAAGTTTCTGAATAGTTTGCAACCGAAATTGTTGAAATATGTTACCCAAGTTCGTCTTGCTAAATGTTTGACAGTGGATATGTTTGATGATCTTTTTGATTACCTTCAGTAGTTCGAGAAATTGGTTAATGTCTCAAGAGCAAAGAAGTTAGAAAAATCTCATGATCCTTTGGCTCTCGTAGCACACACGGGTTCATCTTCCAGAAACACATCGTCTTATTATGTGACACATCCCACGTCTGTGGTTGATTATGAAGATGAATACCAGCAGGATGATGTTCACACCAATTCTGAAGATCCTCTAACATCTGCAATGTTGTTACTTGCTCGAGCCATTACTCAAAACTTTTCTACTCCAATAAATAATCGTCTTCGCGCTTCATCCAATACCAGAAACCAAACAATCATTCAAGGAGACAGGGTGAATATTCAAAGCAGAAAACTCTGTAATGTGCGAAGAATAATAGTATGTGCTTATGTTCAGGGATGGAATAGTGAGGGATCGAATGCCTCCAAATGAGACGGAAATTGTTCAAAAGATTCTTCGAACCTCGTCTTCAGGAAACAATTCAACTGTTCAATCCTAAAACTGCTAAGTGGAAAAGGACATTATCTAGGAATTTTCCAAAGCAAGACGTGCGGGATTCAAAACTACTTCATGGAAACAAATGTTGCTGGTAAACAGGATGATGCTGAGTAATTCTTACTGAGGAGCAGAATGATTTTTCTCTTTGTTGATTGCTTCAAGGATAGAAGAAATTGAGAACACAGTGCAAACATATGCTTAATGGCCAAAATTCAACCAGTAAATAACACTTCTGATGATGGGCCAAGCTATGATTCTGCATTTATAAGTGAGGTACAATCTTTATCCAACACTGAAAATGAAGAACAAATGTATCCAACTCATTCTATAATTATTAACAGTACTATTGGCGATGATCAAATTGATAGCGATATTATATTTGATTCACCTAATAGGAATGTTAATAGTGGAAGTATTGAAAAAGATACACATGTTCTTGATATATGTGCGTTAGAGCAATTAGCTAGAAATGCATATCATGAAGCTGAAAAACAACAAATATTTACTCAAAAAGTTTAAAAACAAAACACGACTTTGAATAGTGAGATTGAGTTGTATAAGGAAAGGGTTCGGGTTTTGGAAAACATAAACAGGGATACTAATTATCTCAATGAATTTCTGGAGGCCGATAAACGAGCAAAACATTTTAGTCAACAAGCCCAGACTCAATTTGTTCGTGATCGAGATATCATTCGAGATCTAGAAAAATAACGAGATAAATTAGATATAGATGTCAAAGATTACAAACGGCAAAATAAGGAACTTCAAAAGACTCATTCACTTTTAAAAAGACAAATGAGTGAAAATGAAGATAGATATCATGACACTGTCTTAGATCTTGAGGCCAAACTGAAAAAGAATGTTGATCTAATTTTGAAACTTGGCAATTCCTTACAAGAAATGTTTATGCTTGGACCAAAGCCATTGTCTGTATATGATTAGCAATTAAAACATGTTTTAGGGTACCCGAATCCTTATACACTCAAGCAAGCAATTTCACAATGTCCAAAGTTATATCTTGCCTCTCGTTTAGGTAATTCAGAGATTTCTTTGAATGTTAGAGATACTGAGGACACTCTTGATGATGCTTCCAAAAGTAAAAAAAAAGTGTACGAAAAAATGAATGATCCAATTGCTGTTGCAAATAAACAGAATTGTTGGACAATTGATTATGCACAAATAAATGCTCTCTATAAAGATTTTGTTCCTCAAAAAGAACTTTCTGTTGAGCAAAAATATTTTCCATCTTCTTTTATTCCTTCTGACAAGAATTCAAATGCAACTCCTTCTATCCCAGTATCAATGCCGAGTGAGTCACCTTTGATCATTGAGTTAGATAAGATAAAAAATTATTTTCAAAGGCTGTCTGAATTAATTCAAAAGAACTGTAAACGAGCAAGCATTTTTTATACATCACCTAAAGAAATACAACTCAATGATTTTTGTCAAGATCAACTCAAACCAATTGTCAACGAGTTGCAGTTCTATTTTGAATTCTTTAAAACACAATTTCAAAGGGATATAAAAGCGATGAAAGATGTTTTGAGTCTACAGAAAGTGAACTTTGTGAACTAGAGAAGCAAAATGATTTTTTGAAAGATCAACTTTTAGAAGTATCTCTCAAGCATGAAGTTGAATTAAGTGTGTTGTTAAATCATTAATGTGTAGACAATTCACTCCATGCTGAAAATGAACAACTTAAAAAGAAATCCAACGAGATTCAAGAGGGTTTGCAAGCAAGAATAAAAATTCTTGAAAAAGACTTCAACTGTTCAATGCTACAACTGCAGTGGAAAAGGACATTATGCTAGGAATTGTCCAAAGCCAAGAGTTCGGGACTCGAAATACTTCATGGAACAAATGTTGCTGGCAAAACAGGATGAAGCTGGAGTAATTCTTACCGATGAGCAGAATGATTTTCTCTTTGCTGATGCTTCAAGGATGGAAGAAATTGAAGAACTCAGTGCAAACATATGCTTAATGGCCAGAATTCAACCAGCTGATAACACTTCTGATGCTGGGCCAAGCTATGATTCTGCATTTATAAGTGAGGTACAATCTTCATCCAACAATGAAAATGAAGAACAAATGTATCCAACTCATACTAAAATTATTAACAGTACTATTGGTGATGATCAAATTGATAGCGATATTATATTTGATTCACCAAATAGGAATGTTAATAGTGGCAGTATTGAAAAAGATACACATGTTCCTGATCTATGTGCGTTAGAGCAATTAGCTAGAAATGCATATCAGGAAGCTGAAAAACAACAAATATTTGCTCAAAAAGTTCAAAAACAAAACATGACTTTGACTAGTCAGCTTGAGTTGTATAAGGAAAGGGTTCGGATTTTGGAAAACATAAACGGGGATAATAATTATCTCAACGAATTTCTTGAGGCCGATAAACGAGCAAAACATTTTAGCCAACAAGCCCAGTCTCAATTTGTTCGTGATCGAGATATTATTCGAGATCTAGAAAAACAACGAGATAAATTAGAATTAGATGTCAAAGATTACAAACGGCAAAATGAGGAACTTTAAAAGACTCATTCAATTTTAAAAAGATAAATGAGTGAAAATAAGGATAAATATCATGACACTGTTCTAAATCTTGAGGCCAAACTGAAAAAGAATGTTGATCTAATTTTGAAACTTGGAAATTCCTTACAAGGAATGTTTATGCTTGGATTCAAAGCCATTATCTGTGTATGATCAGCAATTAAAACATGGTTTGGGGTACCCGAATCCTTATACACTCAAGCAAGCAATTTCACAATGTCCAAAGTTATATCTTGCCTCTAGTTTAGGTAATTCAAATATTTCTTTGCATGTTAGAGATACTGAGGACACTCTTGATGAAGCTTCCAAAAGTCAACAAAAAGTGTACGAAAAAATGAATGATCCAATTGCTGTTGTAAATAAACAGAATTGTTGGACAATTGATTATACACAAATAAATGATCTCTATAAAGACTTTGTTCCTCAAAAAGAACTTTCTGCTGAGCAACAATATTTTCCATCTTCTTTTATTCCTTCTGACAAGAATTCAAATGCAACTCCTTCTATCCCGGTATCAATGCCGAGTGACTCACTTTTGATCATTGAGTTAGATAAGATAAAAAATTGTTTTCATAGGCTGTCTGAATTAATTCAAAAGAACTGTAAACGAGCAAGCATTTTTTATACGTCACTTGAAGAAATACAACTCAATGATTTTTGTCAAGATCAACTCAAACCAATTGTAAATGAGTTGCAGTTCTATTTTGAATTCTTTAAGACAATATTTCAGAGGGATATAAAAGAGATGAAAGATGTTTTTGAGTCTACAGAAAGTGCACTTTGTGAACAAGAAAAGCAAAATGATTTTTTGAAAGATTTGGAAGTATCTCTCAAGCATGAAGTTAAATTAAGTGTGTTGTTAAATCATGAATATGTAGACAATTCACTCCATGCTGAAATTGAACAAGTTAAAAATAAATCCATCAAGATTCAAGAGGTTTTGCAAGCAAAAATAAAAAGTCTTGAAAAACATGTTCAAAGGTGTGAAAAGCAAAGTGTTGATTTTGAATTAAAGTTACAACACGAAAAAGAAAAACATAAATGGGATTCAAGTTTTTAGAATAAAAACACAAATCCTCTTGATTATTCTTGGATTTCAAAAATGGAGAAACTTGAAGATGAGAACGTGTCTTTGGATTTTACGGTGCAATCTTTGATAAAAGAACGTGACAATGTCAAATTAGAATATCAAAAGCTTTTTAATTCAATAAAAAAGACACGGCCTCAAACTCAAACAGATATGGACGAATTAATTGCTCATGTATCTGAGAAAACATATGCATGTGGTGCAATTCGTACTTAGAATTTGAATCTTTTGATTACCATATCTGAGTTAAAAACTAGACTGGCAAATGTTGAAAAAGGTAAGTCTGTAAATTATAGGTTTGGAACAAGACAATGTTATCATACTCTTCTTTGTGTCACACAATTACACAATACATGTTATTCAAAAAGAAAACGGTATATACAAAAGTAAAAGAAAACTATGTCATGTCAAAACCAGTTAAGTTACTTTATAGACTTCACCTACCAAACAAAGAGGTGTAAACTCAAACAAGAATGTTATAGCACCTGGAATGTACAAAGTTGTCAAAACACATGAATCACAAACAAGCGAGGCTAAGCATGATTTATCTTCTATAGGAATGAATGCAGCATCTAGTGATTCACATGACAAGGATAGTGTCTTAGCTAACTCTACGAAGCCAGTAAAGAAAGTAGCAGTTTATGTTAGAAAAAATAAGCAAACATATATCACATCTGAAACTGTTATCTCTAACAAAGAGAATGTAATTGATATTGTGGTTGCAAACGTCCTAATGCGAAAACTTTGTTACTGTGTTTCTTGTATGCAAATATGGCTTATTCATGTCATGATTATGTTTGCAAATTAGAAATTGAATGTGCCGTTCGATATGTTCGTAGACCCTTATCCACTAATCTTAGAATACCTAAAATCTTTATGTTGTGATAATACTTATGTAGTTCCCTAGACTTAGGTTTTTATAAGGAGTCGTCCTATCTAAGTCTTTGTACTACGTATTGTTTCCTAACCTACGATTGATGTCAGGAAGCACCTTTAAAGCTAACGATATGGTTTTAGTTCAAAGAGAAGGGACATTGTACGTTGATAAGTTTTTAGCACATACTGCAAGAACAAGATTCAAACTAGTCGAATATGGAAAAAATAGTTTGAATCAAAACCAAATGTTGTTTGGTCTCCTGTTAACACAAACCCAAATGGTCAGAATAGTCATTCATCAGAAAAACAATCGTTCTCTGTTAAGAAATGGGTAGTCAAATTGCCCACTTTTCCATGTTTTGTTTCTTCTTGTGTTGCATGGTAGTTCATATTATTTTGTGGATTGTTGGTTTGTGGTTGTTCAAAGCATATGACGGGCGATCAATCATGTTTACTGAAAAATTTCATTGAGAAATTCTATGGCCACCGTTCGCTTTGGAATGATTTTTTTGGCTGCAATCATAAGCTTGGTGATTATTACAAGGCAATAATCATATTTGTCATGTATATTATGTTGAAGGCCTTGGACATAATCTCTTTAGCGTTGGACAATTTTGTGATGGCGATTTAGAAGTGGCTTTTCGTTCTAAGGACATGTTTACGTGCGTAATTAGAGAGGAGATGTTTGCTTACAGCGCGATCGTGAATACAAATTCTATATACATATCTCATTCTGACACGGCTGCCTCTTCCCATTTGTCTAATTGTCTAAGGCAACTTCGACAAAGTCATGGTTATGGCACCGCAGATTTCACATCTTAATTTTGGCACCATAAATGATCTTACCAGACTTGATTGTTGATGGTCTTCCAAAAGTGTAAATATGGTAATAAGAATCACCTTTGTTCTGTGTGAAAGGAGGAAAAAGCAAGAAAGATTTTCATTCACTCAAAACTAATTCTAAGAGATCATTCCAAACTGGATTACAATCATTTGCGATTTATGCTGGTCCAATGCGGGTAGCTTTCAATCAATGGGAAAGAGAGTATTATTCTTGTGATCCCTGGACGATTATTCACGATATACATGGGTCTACTTTCTTCAATTCGAAAGATTGAAACTTAGAGATTATAAGAGATGTTCATTGCTCAAGCTCAATAGCTGAATTATTTAAATCCAAAGTTTGTCATGATTCGTAAGACAATACAAACCATGGTACTGAATTCAAAAATGCAACTCTTAAAGCTCATTATGAAAAGTTAGGCATCATGCAACAGTTTTCAACTGCTCGAACGCCTCAGCAAAATGGAGTAATTAAAAGACGTAATCAAACTGTTGTTGAAGCTGCTCGTACGATGATTATCTTTTCTCGCTTACTTGAATTTCTTTGGGCTGAAGCAGTGGCTACCACTCGTTTTACTCAAAATCGATTAATCATTTATACATGACATAACAAAACACCTTATGAGTCATTATGTGGCAGAAAGCCGAATGTTGAATATTTTCATGTGTTTAGTTCATTGTGTTATCCAATAAATGACCGAGAAGATCTTGGAAAAATGAAACCAAAAGCAGACATTGGGGTCTTTATTGGTTATTCGGAAACATCAAGAGGGTTTCGAATCTATAATAGACATACTAAAAAGATTATGGAAACAATAAATGTCAAGTTTGACGAGCTCACAGCTATGGCTTCTGAACATGATTGTTTAGAACCCGAGCTTTAATGATTCATAAATCATAATTCATCAGCAGAAGAAATGAATACTCCATCAAAAGAAGATTTGGATAATTTGTTCGGTCCAATGTTATGAAAAATATTTTGAGAAGACATTTTCTGATACACCTATCAATTCCGCTGCACAACCGACTCAAATTCATGAAGACTCGCCTTCTACATCTTCAATTATTGTTGACGAACATAAGGCTCCTCCCATTGTGACTAAATCTGATGAACAAACCTCTCCAATATCTTTAACAGAGGCTGATGAATTCAATCAAGAAGATTCTACTCAATCTGATGGCAATTCACAATTTGTTTCATATAATCCTCCAAGTTGTGAGGAAATTGAGTCATCTATAACGGCTCTAGAGCCATCAAATGTGCAAAATTTCCACCAAGTACAACCCTCAACACACATTTAGACAAAAGATCATCCTCTAGACCAAGTTATTGGTGACCCATCCAAACATGTCATGACTCGCCAACGGCTACACACAGATTCTGAGGTATGCATGTATGCATTAACCGTCAGAACTATTGAACCAAAGAATATCAAAGAAGCTATGGCAGACCACAGTTGGATTGAGTCCATGAAAGATGAGTTGAATCAATTTGAGAGACTTCAAGTTTGGGAACTCGTTCCACGACCAGAAGGAAAGAATGTTATTGCTCTCAAATGGCTCTGGAAGAACAAGTGTGATGCTGAAAATATTGTGGTTCGAAAAAAACTCGTCTTGTGGCTAAAGGATACAAGAAGGAAGAAGGCATTGATTTTGAAGAGTCATTTTCTCCTGTCGCTCGTCTTGAGGCCGTTCGGATGTTTATTGCTTATGCTGCTCATAAGAATATCACAATCTTTCAAATGGATGTTAAAATGGCTTTTCTCAATGGTCCTTTGAAAGAAGAAGTTTATGTCAGCCAACCTAAAGGGTTTATTGATCCAGAATTCCCAGATCATGTCTACAGGTTGAAAAAAGCTCTATACGGTCTTAAGCAAGCACCTCGTGCATGGTATGACAAATTGTATTCTTTTCTAATTGAACATGGTTTCACTAAAGGTATTATTGACCCGACTTTATTCACACGACGTCACAGGGGAGACATATTACTTGTTCAAGTTTATGTTGACGACATTATTTTTGGATCAATAAATCCAGACTTTTAAAAACGTTTTGCAAACCTAATGAAAAATAATTTTGAAATGTCGATATGATAGGGTGAACCTAAAGTTTCTTCTGGACTTTAAGTTCATCCTTGGACTTTTAAGTTCACAATCTCCCAGTGGTATATACATAAGTCAGTCACAATAACGCGATGAATTTTAAAGAAACCTGGTCTGATTGTGAGTGTGTCTCAATGAGCACACCTATGACAACTGAGAGGCTGGATGCTGATTTACAAGGCACTCCTACTGATCAAACTGACTTACCTCGCAATGATACAGGGCTTAAGTATCTAACACCAGATCGTCCAGTACATTGCTTTTCTACTTTTGTATGTGCTCGTTATCAAGCACGTCCTACGGTCAAACACCTCAAAGAGGTTAAACGGATCTTTCGGTACCTAAGACAGTCTTATAACATGGGACTTTGGTATCCAAAGGATCCCGAATTTGAACTAATTGCATATTCAGATGCGGACCATGCATGATGTAAAGATGATTGTAAAAGTACATCAGGAGGATTGTAATTTCTAGGTGGAAAGCTCGTAAGTTAGAGATAAAAAAAATAAGATTGTACTGCGATGTCTACTGCTGAGGCTGAATATGTTTCGTTATCCGCATGCTGTGCACAAGTCATTTGGATGCGTACACAACTACTAGACTATGGATACAAATACAACCAAATTCCGATGTATTGTGATTCCAAGAGTGTCATTGCTATCTCATCAACCCAGTCCATGCATCTAAGACAAAACACATAGACCCATCCGGAACATTTTTATTAAGGAACATGCTGAGTAAGGGTACTGTAGAGACTTTACTATTGTCGGTTACAGAATACAACATGCGGATCTATTTTCTAAAGCTCTTCCAAAAAGAACGCTGATATCTAGTTCATCGCATCGTATAATTATACTCCCCAAAAAAAACCACCAGTTGGAAAGTCTGACAAAGTCATCTTCTTGAAAAGATCATACATAAAAAACATGTAAATACATTTTTCAAAAACAAAAGAAAAAATTGAAAAATACAAAAATTCAAAAGAAATATTTAATTATTAAAAAAAACATAATTTAAAGATCACATGATTAGATTCATGATTCTAAGTTTTTATAAAAAGTTTTCAATTGAAAATACGGAATCATAATATGCGGGGGAGTAATTGAAATTTTTTCATTCATATACATCATTTCGGAAATAAAATAAAAACAATGATCTCGAATTTGAAATATGCTATATTTTCAAGGGGAAGTTTTTATTTTAAACTCAAACAACTTCATTTTCGGACTACGTGCTTAGTATAATTTAATATTCAAGGGGGAGTTATTGCGATATGCGCGGAACAAATTTTTGAAATGACTTCATTACTTGCGAGGGGATTTTTAAAAAAAATCAAAACAATATTTCGGAATGAAAAACTAAAGGGACTGAAAGTGTAATTTCTGAATCTTTTTCGGTTGCTATAAAAGGAAGAAATGATTTTCATTTTAACTTTTCTTTCACCGAGTCCTCTTATCGAGTTTGAGCAGAAAATCAACGAAAGCCTTTTGAGTTCATTACAATGATTACAAACATTTTTCTTTCTCAAACGTAAGTTGGCATGAAATGTGAAACAGATATTAGATGTATCGAGTTTAAACTCGGTATGATTTAGGGGTTACCGAGTTTGTGCTTTATCAAGTTTATGATAACTGGTTGCAATCCGACAGGAACGAAAATAAACAATGAATATGTGGGAAATATAGAAAAATAACTTAGGAAAAGGTCTAAGATCATGACTCGATGTTGATTAAAGAAACTCAAATGGGTTGGATGTTTATCGAGTTTGTTTAATTATTATCGAGTTTGATTTGATTTCTAATTATTGGAGTATGATAATGACATAAAACATAAACGATCGAGTTTGGTTTCATATGTTAACAGGGATTCAAATTATTCTTCTATTGCGAAACTCAGTAAATGTAAAAAAAGTCAAACTCGGTAATGTTAAAAAAAAAGTCAAAAATCAGTACAAATGAGATTTGTGGATAAGTGAATTAGTTAACTCCTGAATTTTATGTGATCATATTTTCTGCATACTTATGATGATTAATGCTCGAATGTCTATGGAACAAAAAGATCAGTCTCTCATGTGTTTTGAAAAAATCAAATGATTGTGAAAAAGAAATCAAGTTTTTATGAATTCTAAGCTTTGGGTCAAATATGTCTATTCGTAATTGTTTAAGTGGTCTAAGTCATATCCGGTTTTGACCGTTTTTTGCAATGAACAGAATGAGGAATGAGTGACTTAGTGACCCTACAGTTATTGAATTAGATGTGTTTGACTTTATTGTTTAGGATTCATGAAAAAAAATGAAAGTGGAAAAGTTTTTATAACTTGAATCTGAAAATCCAAGTCTCAATTGTTTAAGTGGTCTAAGTCATGTCTGGTTTCGGCCATTTTCTGCAATGAACAAAATGAGGAGTGAGTGACTTAGTGACCATTCAGTTGTGGATTTGTGATTGTCTAATTCAATGTTATCATTATAATGAAAGTTTCTGACAAATGATTCTGGAAAAAGGTTCTCAAAATCTGTAATGTGTCAACCCAATGAATACTCTTTCACAAAACGGTTTAAAAGTTGTATGATGTCTCTTTCATTTTCACTAAAGATCTTGATTTCAAAATCAAAAGAGACATCTTCAGCATTCTTGCAAAGTTATCACTGTCACAAAGAATTTCGTTTACTTCTGGTGAATATTCATAAAAACAAACAAGAGAGAGCTAAATCCATACGCGAAAAAGCAAATCAAAAGTGTGTTCGAAAAAGAATTGCCAGAACACACAAAAATGATAAATCAAAAGAACAATTCGAATAAAGCATATGTCATGTGCTAGAAAAAGCAAGAATGAGCACATGAGAAAGAAACTGATCAAAAATATGTTCAAAAAAGAATTGCCAGAACATATAAAACAGACAGAGTGGAAAAAGACAAAAATGTCAAATGAATTATTTGTTATCTAACCTCTTAATTTTATTCATTTAGTAATCATCATGGCACAACAACAACATGCAGCTGATGTTCATCCAGACGAACCGTGTCCTCCAAATAAATGATATGATCTTATGGATGCCAACAAGAAGGTTGATCTTGAACAAGTGCAATGTCCACCCGAAAGCAAAATACTGACGAATATCATCAAGAATCATCCTTTACGATTCAATATTGCTGCTTCTTCCTTTGTACCATGGATCTATATGGCACAGTTCTGGCATACTTTGAAGGAAGACGGATCAAAGTATAGGCTCACATTTATGCTTGACAAGAAAAAAGCTTACCTACACTTAGTATGACTTCGGAACAAATCTTTCCATACACAAGCACATTGTCCGAACAATCATGATAGCTTTGTGCCACCACCATCATTTTTAGACATGGTTCCATTCTATAAACAACAATTGGGCTTTACAATGGAGCTAAAGACATCATCAAGCTTTAAGACAACTGGTCTTCTGCAGCCATGGCAAACGTTATGGAATATATTTTCCAAATGCTTGACACACGTGTCACAAGATGGGATCAAACCGCCGTTTGCAGAAATCAAATGATGTATTGCTTTTTGTCAATAACATTTCATGTGTGGATATGCAGAGAAGCTATAGGAAGACTATACTATTCTCTTCATCATCCCAACATCCTTAGATTTCCTTATCCAAGATTTACAAAGACATCATTACTCATTACAATGCCTTGTTTTTCCTAACATTTCAAGACGTGCTCGAGACATGTATCACAATCTGCAAGATGATGACATAATAAAAAATATCTTTAATTCAGGGAGCACAAAGATAAAGTTAGCATGCAAATTCCAGATTGGATGATCACTGAAGATATGAAGCACACGGAGCATTATAGGATGTATGCGGAGGTGTTTGGGTTAGATGTTCCCATGACTCAGTCACAACCGACTGAGTCTACCCAAGGAACACATAGGACACCTAGCGCCCCTAGGTCACGCTAAAGTAACCCTAAAATGATGCCAAACAATGTCAAGTGATCCAAAACGGGACCCTACTTTGATTCGTTTTCGTCTTCTGAAAGGAATCTCACGTCTTTACCTCCACCACTACCAGTGCCAACTTTGATAAAGCAGATGAAATGGATTTTACAAGATTAACATTACAGTAAGTCTTTGCTGAGCACAAAAGTCGTTAAAAAGCAAAAGCTAGAGAAACTGTATAACTGGTTCAGCAAAGCCTTAGCGTCTGAAGAGATAGAAAAATGATGAGAGAAGGATCAGAGAAATGTTATTTATGATAGTTTATCCCCTAGGAAATGATGAACCAAATATTCTCTGCACTAGTTAGATGCCCTGATTGATAAGGAAGTTCGAAGGATGGAGATCACTAATATAAGAGGTGGATTACATAATCAGTCATACCTGTGAAATGTTAATGAAGAGGAGGAAGAAATAACTAATGAAGTGTTATGAATTAAAGCAAAGGGAGAAAGGGAAGATTGTAGAGGAGTCTAGGAGTACACCATTTCCCACACCAATTAGATCTCCTACGGATTCATTCTGATCTCGGTATCTTTTGATTCTGAAAACCCAAAGGGGAATTACGTAACTGATACTAAAACAACACCAATATCAAGATCACCCACACCACCTATCTAAAAACAAGACCGGCTTCTAATCTTTATTTAAAGCATAAACCCGCTACGTTATCAAACATACAAGATTTCTTTCAGGAGTTTACAGGACTTATCATATTGTTATGAGAACATCAGAAAGCAAGGTTTCTGTCCAAGGAAGTCATATTGATACTCAGCTTATCATCTCCAAAAAGTAATGATCAAATCATTACCCACTATGGTAGATACGCATATTAAGGAGCAAGTTAAAAAGCAAGTTCCTGAGCAAGTTCGAGATCAAGTTCTAGTGTATGTTGTGGAAGGGCTGATTCTGGAAAGACAAAAGAGTAAAGAGGAGATGGAACAGATGATTGCTAAAGCAATTTTACAAGAGCGTGGGAATATACAGGCTGAAATCACCTCACAAATTCAGAAAGCAATTGACAATCACATTCCTTCTCAAGTTGATGCGTCAGTAAGAAGTTATATGTCTGGTCACATCCTTCATGTTCATCCAGTTCAATCACAAACAAACATAGTTTTCCCGAACAACAATAACAATTGTATCTCTCTAAAAAAAGTCCGATCCTCAGCTATAACATCTAGACATAGCTAGATGGTTGGCACACCAGATGAAGTATTAAAGACTCTCAGGTCCCATAAACCTTACATGTAGAACATCTTCATCGCCCGAAGAGATAAGTAACGATCCCAAGAAATGCCAACCAGAGTGGGAGAATAGTGCAAGAAAGACTGCATACGACATCTAGAGTATGAAGCATAATGTGGCGCTAGAGAGTCAACATCATGGACACGTCAATGAATATGAAACGAGGTCCAATCCAACTCAGGTAATCAAGAGCAAGAAAAAAAAACGAAATGGAATTTTATTAAGAATTTTTGACTATCTCTTATGACTTCAAGAAGATGATGAAATAACCGACGAAGCAAGTGTCACAAGAATATTATTATAAATAAAGTAGCATTGACTATTAGATGAACCAAGTAAAGAAAATGGTTTGATGTAGATGTTGAACAAAGATTTACATCAGAAAGATGAGCATCAAATCATATTAGAACAAGATGAAAGAAATTTCCTTGCAAAGTGACATTGTTGGGAAAGTAGAAAGTAAATTCTTGTCTCTCCACATCCACGAAAGACCACACCTCTAGTTCAAAGCTGTCAAAGAGATCTTGAAGCTCCACCATTATCTGTTATAAATGGTAACATTTCTCATTTTCATGTCATTGTATGACATTTATTAGCCGTCACTATTTATTTTAGTTCGATAACTCATATACTTTAATAATTTCTTTTAAGTTAAATCGCGTAGACTAGAAATAACCATTTAATGTAAACGGTCATCAAATAAATTAAGGTTTACATCAACCAAGTAATATATAATTATTAAGAAGATAATTATGTAACTTGCGTATTTTATTTTTATTGGTCACATAAAAGGGTTACGTTTCGCAATAAAAATATACATTTGGACATACCCCGGAAATACCTAGACTTACCTAGACTCAAACCAATACCCACTAGAGCCGAATTATGGGACAAGTATAACTATAAATCCTTAAATCTTACACTAAGTACAATGTACCACCAAGTCTAATTAAGATTTGTACAACATGTCTCTAGTTAGCTAATACACATGGGTTAAAGATCACTTTGGATCCTTCCTTCCCTATCAAAACCCACGGCATACATATATACATACCTAGAAATCTCCTAATGATCCTAAAGTACATGTACATCTCATGACTAATTAATGTTAGTCCTAAATGTCTCCCACTAGCCATTTACCCAATGGACAATAACTATTTTCTTCCTTGATTCCTTTGATGCCGCGGCTAAACATGATCAAACATACAAAATCCCTTAGATTTCTAGTATCTAGCTAAATCTTGTACAACCATCCTCTAATTAAGAATGGTACTTAGTGGTTTGGCTAAATACAATATGTGACTAACTAAAAGCTACAAAACTACCTCTTAAGGCTCGACATTGGTTAGTTTAGAACCAAGGGAAGTAACTAGCTCTTGTGCCTATAAATACTCCCTTTCATTGTCACTTAACGCATCTCTAAAACTCTAAAACTCTCTCAAGAATAAACCATACCCATTTACACACTCTTGCATACGGTTCTCACATAACTGAGCCCATACACGACCCACCTTCCTTCTAAGGACACAAGGTACACTTAAGATCGCATACAAGGATATTAAGAAGAGTATACGAGCTTTAAAGCTTATGGTTAAACACGGTTTATGTACTCAATTGTGTAAAAACACTTGGTAAACTCGCGCGATACGTTTTCAATGAGCAAGTCGACCCTTGTAAGTGACTTAGCCTACGTATATATCCTAGATTCATGGTTTGCATCATGTGTCAAAGGCACGGTATATTGTTAACAAAGCTAAACATTGGGGTCGTGCCGAGCACGCACAACCCATGTCCACGTCTTACAATATACAACATATATAGACTTATGTGGTGAACCAAAAGCCATAAGGCACGTAACAAAGATCTTGTGTATAAGCATAAAATGTTTTTATTTAATTACAATGCACACGAAAAAAATTTTAAACCGAGAGGTTGATAACTTGTTTGGAAACTGAAACACTTTCATGTCACGTATCATAATACTTAACAACTCGTCTTGCTCAATAAAGGGATGTGCACACTATAGTATATGCGAACTAGGGTTAGTACTGCTAGCAGAGTTAGTACTTCTAGTATATTATTAATACTGCTAGTGTATTAATAATACTATTTTTCACATTCCTGAACTTTCTTGTGTCCAACACGAGCTCAAACAAACTCTAACGAATTTGTAACTCACTAATCGTTGTATTAATACTGTCTAAAATAAAGTAATAAATGTCAGGCTTAAGAATTAGTACTGTATAGCAAAGTTAGTACTGCTAGAGGTGGTATACTACTTAGCAGAAGTTAGTACTGCCAACAGATTATACTTTAGCAAGAAGTTAGTATTGCTAACAAAGTTAGTACTGAGCAAGCATATAATTCATATCTGCTAGAATATTAATAATAACTAGTTTTTGACATTACTGATACAGAGGGACTGTTGAAACACCATAAGAACCAAAATTTTAATTTTTTGTAAAATAGAGGGACTAAAACATATCAATTTGAAAACGTCAGGAAAGTTAAAACGGTAA
Source organism: Tanacetum coccineum (assembly GCA_026074375.1). Lineage (NCBI taxonomy): Eukaryota > Viridiplantae > Streptophyta > Magnoliopsida > Asterales > Asteraceae > Tanacetum > Tanacetum coccineum. Next base: position 114,336 of record BQNB010000438.1, on the reverse strand, counting down.
ATATTCTATTTAAACTATATGACTGTTTTTAGCAATAGATGGAAAACCTAAGGGTATTTATATAAATTAAGTGATTTAAATAAACACTTATGGTAACGGACTAGTCTCGTGATATAATATCGGATACTTATATAACTAAAGTCACGCGAATGATAATAGTGTTTTAGTCATTAATACTTAAACACCTTGTAAACTTAAAAGTATATGGTCGTACACCTTCCCAAGAGCAAACGAGGAAAACAAATATAATAAACATATACACCACCACACAAGTGATAACAGTACATATATAAACTAGCAAATTTATTGTGGCTTATGCATTGAGTCGTTAGCCTAAACTTGTAGACTAAGACTGGCCGTATTTACTTAGGTATTTGACGGTGTGATTCACTACCTGCTTGGATATATAATATCAATCAGAGGACTACCTTCTAAGGTGAGTTCATAGCCCCTTGTTTTAATGTGATTTACATCTTTGGGGTGAGAACATGCTTTGTTTTACAAACTGGATGCAAGTATACATTTTATACAACGATCACGTGTTTACCTAAGTAGCGATAACCCATTGAGCCCGTTATCATGAACTGTTAGTTTGCATAGTTGTAGTTGGGAACGCATTGTGTGAGCGCGAATGTTATTGATAGATCTAATTTGGTGATGACGTCCCCGTCTCGGTGATTAAGACTATCACTAGAACAACGAATACCATGTCGGATTGGGATGTTTTCGGGTTAAACATCATTCAACGGGTATTTATTGCAAATTTATTTGTCATTCATACATGTCGAAGCTTCAGTGTCATGAAGCTTAGAGGAAAACTGACCACTTTTTAATGATGTTTGCTGTGTATGCAAAATCATACACTTGGGAATATCGTTGCGGTACATATATGCTTACATGACATGCATTGCTTTAGCATTAGTAGGGTACTGAGTGCTTACATGATTGATATACGTGTATATAAAGGATATTACGTATATTACTATAAGATCTTTATTATTAAAGCTTACAAGACATATCATATCGATCCTTCCTATAAGTAATACTTATATAAGTTATTTTGCTTTTTGCAGTAATCATGTCTTCCGCGACATCTGTTGTTACCTACACTTCCGTCTACACCGACTCTGAGCCCGGCAGAGCCTTCTGGGGAGCCGATGATGAGGAGGTATCTGAGGGAGGCATTCCACGGGTCATCGTATTAGGATACGACGGACTCCCGATACAGCCAGTAGCCCCACCATCACCGGATTACATACCAGGCCCAGAGGATCCACAAACACCGCCAGTTCCTTAGGACGAGGATGAGCGTGAGCCTATGTTCGTACAGGCACAGGATCCTGACTACGTGCCAGAGCCTATATACCCTGAGTATATACCATTGGAGGATGAGCATGAGTTTTTGGCTGAGGAGCAGCCAATCCTTCCTGTTGATTCACCTACTGCTGAGTCACCCGGATATGTTACTGAGTCGGATCCCGAGGAGGATCCAGAGGAGTACGAGGATGATGAGACAGAGGATGGTCCGGTTGACTATCCTATGGACGGGGGAGATGATGGAGATGATGATGACGGCGATTCATCTAGGGATGACGCCAATGATGAGGATGAGGATGATGAGGACGAGGAAGAGGAAGAGGAGGAGCACTTAGCTCCGACCGACTCTGCTATTGTCGTACCTGTTGATGAGCCTGTTTTCCCACCTGAGGGAACATAGCCTGTTATACCACCACCCTCCACTGACATTACTATTGGGGCTAGGATTACCATCCGGCCTCAGGCTTCCATATCCCTTCCACCAGAGGCAGAGGTTGAGAGACTTCTGGCCATGACTACTCCATCACCATCACCACCTATCTCACTATCACCACCCTCTGCAGGGGAGCGCCTTGCTAGGTGCATGGCCCTACCTGCACATTCATCACCTTTACTACCATCATCTGGGTGTCCAACCCAAATCCAGACACTCAGGATAACATCCACCCAGGCTCTTATTGATGCAGTTACTGCCGCATTACCACTACCACCATCTCTATACATACCACCACCTGTTGACCGTAGGGATGATATTCCCGAGTCTGAGCAGCCTCCCCGCAAGAGGTTGTATTTGTCCACCCTAGGCTCCAGATACGAGGTTGGAGAAAGTTCCACTGCTAGACCTACCAGAGGTCGAGGGATAGATTATGGATTTGTCAGCACGGTAGATGCTGAAGAGAGGCGACAGGGGATTAGAGATGTTGGGTACGGGATTAGGGATACTTGGGTAGATCCGGCAGAGGCAGTTCCAGAGATAGCACCTATGACCGTGGGAGAGGTCAATACTAGGGTCACAGAGCTTGCTGAGCTCCATGAGCATGATAGACATGACTTGTATGCTTTACTAAAGGATGCTCAAGATAGTAGGTCTCGTATATCACAGCGTGTCGATATGGACACGCAGCGGGTCGATCTACTTATGGGGGATAGGATGACTCTCCAGGAGACAATATGGATGGTGGAGGAGGAGGCCTATGCTTCCTGAGAGGCTTGGGCTCACTCGATATGATTGAGTCAGGCGACTCATCAGGAGCTTCAGAGCCATCGTGATCATGTGTATGCACACGAGACCCACCTCTAGGCACACCAGACACAGCTACAGCTACAGGGTACTCTCATTCAGACACAACATCATGTACATGAGACTCGCTTTCAGATGCAGCAGGCTGAGTTAGCAGCACTTTGAGAGACTGACCGTAGACGTCAGGCACAGATGGTAGAGACTCTCCGAGTCATTAGAGATATGAGGCGAGAGATGAGCGACATGCAGGCTGAGTTGTTAGCACTGCAAGAGCAGCAGAGGAGAGCTAGACAGCCAGGACCAGAGGCTAGGATTCCAGATCACCAGGATTCTGGGGATGCTGACAGTCACATCTAGTGATTATGTTATTTGTATCTTGCTAGGTCATTGTACATGCATGTTAAGTATTAGGGGTTTTCCCCACTAGCATAGCCTTAGATCTTTTGTATTGTATCATGTGTACTCCGACAACTATTTCATGTAAAATTTTCAAAGTTATGAATGAAATGGATGTGTTATGTTGTACTATATACCTCTCTTGTGTTAATATCTCATCTATACATTATTATATTCTGTCATATAACCTCATGTTTTGTCTTTTGTGATCTAGACAAATCATGGCACCTACGACCAGAAGAGGACCGAATACCCCTGTTAACAACACCAACCCAAACAACATGACTCCAGAATCCATCCAAGCAATGATTGACCAAGCTCTTTTGCGAAACTCCACCAATGGAGATGGAAGCCACAGTTCGCACGAGGATAACCGAAGGAACGTGCAAACTGCGCGCCCTTGTTTTTACGCTGACTTCATGAAGTGTCAACCTTTGAACACTGAAGGCGTGGTCGGTTTGACTCGGTGGATTGAGAAGATGGAGTCAGTTTTCAATATCAGTGGTTGTGCTATTGAGAATCAAGTGAAGTTTGCCACCTGCACTCTGTTAGGTGCTGCTTTGACTTGGTGGAATGGTCAGATAAGAACCTTAGGTCCTGAGGCATATGCAATGACTTGGGAAGTGCTCAAGAAAAAGATGACGGACAAGTATTGTCCGCAGGGTGAAATCAAGAAATTAGAAATCGAGCTGTGGAACCTAAAGGTCAAGGGAAACAACGTTCCAGCATACACTAAACGTTTCCAAGAGTTAACCCTGATATGCACCAAGTTTGTTGCCAATGAAACCGAGAAGGTTGACAAGTACATCAGTAGGCTTCCTGACAACATTTATGGGAACGTCAAATCTGCCAGACCCAAGACGTACCTAGTTTGTTGCCTAATGAAACCCGAGAAGGATTGACGAAGTACTTCAGTGGACATATCTGACAACAGTTATGGGAATGTCAAGTCGCGAACCACCCCCATACCCAAGACGTTGGATGAGACTATTTGATTAGGCATGACTTGATGAATCCGAAACTCCGAACCAACGCGGCAAGGCAAATCTGACAACAAGTAGGAAGGCGATGATTCCTACCAGAAACAACCAATGGCCACCAAAAGCAAAACGACTCGAGAGGCAGCAATGTCGCCAAAGTCCTACAACCATGATGAACAAGGCGAAAGGATAGCCGTTAGGTGGAATCTTTTGCCCAAAGTGTACAAGTGCCCATCTTCACCACAATGGCCCGTGCACCTAGAGGTGCCACAATGCATAACACAAAATCAGGGCACTTTTGCTGGCGAGATTGCAGTAGTACTAGTAGCCAACAAATGTTTGCTAATACCATATGTTCCTTTAGGGCAATGGGGCAGCTCCCAAAGAAATGGTTGTTATGAGTGTGGAGCACCAAGAGGCCGATATAAAGCAAATAGGATGACGTCATAAGATAGACGTATGAGAGCGAAATAATAACCAAGTATTATATACTAATTATTAATGTAATAGCAATAAATATTCAAAAGAGAGCATATAAGTTACCTGAGAGCAAGCAAGCGCGGATATCCTACAATGGTGAAGGACTCTTAAATTTTTTGGAAAAACGATATAGTCTAGGGTTTTGAAAATGACCTAGTTCGCTACAACGAGTGCTCTGATACCAATCTGTAACACCCCCATAAAATTACAACGCAGCGGAATACCACTTTGGGGTGCTACTTCATAGTATAAACTACAAGTTACATAAAACGACCTCAAAAGAGACGTTAATAAAATGTCACATTCGATTAAAATTTTCAAAGTAAAATCAGGTCCCAATAATTTATAAATTAATAAGATTACAAGATTTCAAACGTAGATCATTTTGTATATTTAAGGAAAAATAGTTATCGAATGTGAAGAAAACCAAGTCCTTGAAGTTTAAATATCCACGCGACTCGAATGATCCTAATGCTCAGCTAGCAATATGATAACCTGAGAAAATACATGCAAAAACGTCAACAATAATGTTGGTGAATTCATAGATTTAAGTAAATCAGTATTGAAATAATTTAAGAAATATTTTAGTAAGAAAAGTAGCATTACAATATTTCAAAGTATTATTTCCTAAATCCAAGTAGTGATTCAATAAATCAAGCAATGTTGAGTAGTGAACCACAAGATTAAAGTAATGTAGACAAGAGAAACAAATTCACCAAGTCTAAATGGAATATATATTATTGCGCTAAGCTCATGACACCGACACCTTAACAAGATTTTTGCCCTAATAAAAGTAGGGTATACTGCAAATAACCCCAAGGATACCTCAAATGTTAAGTGCGTCATATGGTTATCTAAAAAATCATAAAGTCCGGAAAAGTATACGGGGATTGTCAGTCCCGATAGATTTATCCACAACATTCGCGCTCACTACAATAGCAACTGACGGTTCATGATAAACAGGGGACTTAAGTAGCAGAGAAAGGACTTAGGCAATAATATTAAGGCAATAATCTGGATAGCATACAATTTGAAAAGCACTTGTGTCCAAAGTAAAACAAGTAATGTGTTCAAAACTCACTGTTTTCATATGTAGGAATTTAATGATCTCAAATGATGTAGTAAACAAATCAAGCTTCAATCAGTTCATAAGAAACAGCCATGTATCACACATGTTTTAGAAGTCATGTAGTAAGCAAGTAAGATCTTTTGTAAAGATAGTCATGTAACGCTTAAGTAGTAGAAATCAATAAGTTTACTTAGTAAAACGAGCATGTATTCTCACCCCGAAAACAGTTTATGAAAACCATTAAAAGAGAAAAGGTAGGGCTATGAACTTGTGACGTCATTAGCCAAGGAGATAAGAGTGATGAAAATCTTTGGATGAGAAGAAAATTACGCCTGAAGGCCACAACTAAAAAGGCGTGATGCGGACTTTGTATCATGATTATAAAGAAGATCGATACATAAAAGTAAATTAAATGATCACGAGATATGTTTCCGAGATATGCATGGCATTGCATTATAATTAACCAAAGTATTTTTATCCCCAAAATGGTATACAACCTGCACTTATACTTCATTAAGTGTCTACCAAGTCTCATTAGCGATTCTTCTCCTATTACTATGTGGCCGCACTTTTATTTCTCAAATCAAGACGTAAAATCATGATGCTCAATTTTTAGTCAACTTTACAAGACCATATTCCTTAACCTATAAAATATACAAGGATGGGGATTTCACCCCTGAAAAGATACTTAAGTCTAGTTTCCAGAACATTATGCCTTTTAATCAAACCATTTACCTATCCACGGGAAATGAGTTTTTACTAATCATAACTTAAAACACAAAGTTCGCTGAATTTCTAACGCTTAAGATTTTGGCCATAAATCTTATTCTATAATAGCAATCAAGTTGAATCTAAAGAGAGATGAAAGCTTATGATGTCTAGTATTTAACCATCTTATAAAAACCCAGCACTTTAGTGCAAAAATCTAGAGTTAAATCCCTTTTTCAAACAGTAGTTCAGAACTGACTAGTTTTCGTAAATCGGTCATATCTCACTCATCCGGAGGAGATATGGCTCTATCCAATTCGACACATGTACCTTGAACTTATTTCTACAACCCCATCAAATAATCCAGACCTTCTTAGGCCAAAAGTTTGCTGCAATTAACCCATTTATACTGCTGGTCTGCAGCAGTCCCAAATTTTCCTACCAAACACTAATTTTGACGTATTTTCCAAACCGTAATAGCTATTAAAGTGAATCCACTTGGAGAAGTTAGATTAAGATGTACACTACTGAGATTAGTTTTCTTATCCTACATTTTAGAGCATTAACTTGGAGTTTAACTCGTTTTCCAAACAATGTTCCAGATTTGACTAGCAATCGTAAAACGGCCATAACTCCCTCATCCGGAGGAGTTGATAAACCATCCAATTAGCCACATGAACCTTATAACTATATCTATCCAACCATGTAATTTATTCACAGGCTCCAGGCCAAAAATTATTGGGAAAAGCCACGTTTTGCTACTGACCTGAAACAGTCCCTAAAACTACTTCAAAACCCTTCCAAAACTTAACCAAATCACCAATTATTCACTTGCAATGCCATAACATATCCTAATAACATATCTCACACATCAAAACATGATGTTCATGATCAAATTAAAAATCAAATACTTCAAGAACATGCATGCTCATAGGAGGTAAAATCAAACACATGCATTAGTATAGGAATTAATCAATGAAAAAGGGTTTAAGAATAACTCACAAAGACAATAGAAAATTCCTTGTTTTCTTTGTTTAGCCGAAACCCACACAACAAAGGAAATCAGACCCTAACTTTTCTTGACTCAAAATCTTGTAATATCGCATGCAATTAAACCCTTGTTGCTTCAATTGTACCAAAAAATCAATGAAACCCTAAGATCCCAAAATCTTTAAAGAATTATGAACTTGAAAAATCTTGGTGCATGATCAATTTTAAAGGAAAATAATGATGGGGGTTTAATATAGGAATGATTTGGGGATGAATGGTATTGATTTGGAAGTGTTTGATGTTAAATTTTGGTGGTTTTGGTGTGGTGGCCGTCGAGCAGCAGAACAAGGGGAGGAGACACCGAAGTTTTTGTTTAACTGTGTTTTTTTTGTAAAAAGGGTCCAACCCTTTTATATTAAGTCAAACTTTTCTAAATTTCTTATGGGGTTGTTTGGTTTTTGATATTGTTGGAGCTAAATAATACTAAGGGATGTTTGGCTTTTAGTTTAGTAGGAGCTAATTAAAAGAAAAAGGTTGGCTTGATTTTGATATTATTATTATTATTATTATTATTATTTTCTAAAACATTTATACCAAAATATTTGTTTTTAAACACTTAGTTAAAACATTAAAATTATAAAAAAAAACATTATTTTGACGCGGTTTTGGCCAAACGCGGATAAAAGTCGAAAAATATTAAAATGAAAAAAAATAAGCTATCGAAGCTAAAATATAAAATTGTTGATTTCTTAAATGATTTAACGGATAAATATCCAAAGCACGACGCGGTAATAGTTAGAAACGATAATTTCTGTTAAAATGACTTAAAACAAAATTAATAATTTCCATAGAAATAAAAAATAAAAATTAAAGCTCGTATAATATTGATTTGAAATACGGGTTGTTAAAGTATATACCCTTTAATGAGCAACGTCTCGCGCTCAAGTTCGTCTGAATCGTCTTTGGTAATTATGAAGAATGAGATTATCAGACCAAAGTCCATTCGTCAGGTTTCCAACGGAAACTTCATGAGAAAAGAGCCAAACACAAATATATGCCATGAGCATGACGAGAAAACGTATTGAATGTCATGAGAATCCTTAAAAAGGAAAGATAAAATACATGACTCGGAGAAGAAGCCATTGGAAACGAGGAATTTAACAAGTCATCAATTCTTAGGAGCGATTAAGGGTTCATTACTATTAGCTTATCAAGTTCGCCGCGGTTGATACAATTTTGGAAAAACCCATATAATAAATCACGAGTCGAAAGAAGTTCATAGCCCAAAGGATGATTCGTACGCACGCTATGTTAGATACATATAAGCCCACTCATTTATAATTTGTCACTTACAAAAAGAGGTGTCCCAATCCTTGTAAGTAATAACTTACAAACTTATGGTTCAGCGGTTTATAATTTCCTTATTCAAATGAAAAAGCGTCCCAATTCATTTCAATAAGACGATTATATATCATCCTACTTAAGCATGGCCGACACAAAACACAATATCAAAACAATGTTACAATAAGTAAAAAAGGAGTGTCTAGTTGACGGCATGATTCTTCAAAATCATAAGAAGTAACAAGAAGAGTAATGATACGTTAGTCCATCATGTTCCAAAGGTAGGTGCCAAAAGACGGCATGATCCGAGGTGACAAGATAAAGCCGTACTCCCATCAATTGGAAGATTTCAAAACAATAAATTACAAACACAACATACGCGATTCAAAAGCATAAGAAGAGTGTTCAGAGTCGGAGTCGAACAATAAAATAACTAGTGAAATTGACAAAGTACACAGAATGTTAATATTATCAAAAAAGAAATGAAATAAAGTCACGTTAATGTTTCGGAGATCACCGCATCGCTCATAAAATATCAAAGAAAAAGAACTTATTAAGACTTACCATAGTACTATACACATATGTAATTATCATTACATAAATATTTCTGCCCTTTGCAATTTGACTTAATGGACCTATATTTCAAAATCCGTAATAGGTATAAACGAACGGTTTTTGCCTTAAACAAGATGTTAGACTCTAGTTTACTGAGATTACAAGATAAATACTCAAAGTGGTAAGATCGTAAGTGAAGTTATCATTTTACCATCATGTGCCAAATCTGATTATTTAAAACGTTTTCTTGTTTTATCGTTTTTAGCATAATTCCTATTTTATAACTCCATTTGACCCAAAACGAAAGTCCACATCTAAGTTTATCTAATTCCTACAGGTTTGGTTTAAAAAAAAATGAGGTACTTAGTATGAAAACATTTGGACATAAACTCATTTGAAAATCTGGTTACAATTTCTAATTAGTTTTGCCATTTTGGTCGTAACTCGTTTATCCGGAATGGTTAAGGCTCTATCCAAAGAACCACATGGTCCTCATATGTTTTACCCTTCACCCATGTAGAAACCTAATAGCCTTCAAGTCAAATAAAATTAGTTATAGGCCTAACTATCTGCATTACAAATTATAGGTACACACTAAGTTTGTTTTCACAGTTTTGGTCGTATCTCGACCATCCGGAAGAGTTGGCGTTCCATCCAACTCACCACTAGGACCTAACATATTAGCCTATTCATTAATGCAAAGATACAGTAGGATTTAAGCAAAAAGTTTCCTATTAAAATACCAACTTTACTCGAAAGTTAAAAAAAATAGCCGAAAGTAACCATAAATAGTCAACACTTATAGGAATTACTATTATATATATAGATGGCGGTGATCCCGAAGATAAGCGTAAGAATTTAAGAGGAGAGTAGCTCAAATATGAATGAGTATCCTTATATAATACTAGTATTGACGTTCGAGGGAGAAAAATAAGGAAGTAGGAAGTACGCGATATACGGAGATAATCGGAATGGTCAGCATATATATAATCGGCCGATATAAAGCAAATAAGATGACGTCATAAGATAGACGTATGAGAGCGAAATAATAACCAAGTATTATATACTAATTATTAATGTAATAGCAATAAAGATTCAAAAAAGAGCATATAAGTTACCTGGGAGCAAGCGTGTGCGGATATCGGACAATGGTGAAGGACTCTTAAATTTTTCGAAAAACGGTTATAGTCTAGGATTTTGAAAACGACCTAGTTCGCTACAGTGAGTGCTCTGATACCAATCTGTAACACCCTCATAAAATCACCACGCAACGAAATACCACTTTGAGGTGCTACTTCATAGTATAAAGTACAAGTTACAGAAAACGACCTCAAAAGAGACGTTAATAAAATGTCACATTCGATTAAAATTTTCAGAGTAAAATCAGGTCCCAATAATTTATAATTTAATAAGATTACAAGATTTCAAACGTGGATCATTTTGTATATTTAAGGAAAAATAGTTATTGAATGTGAAGAAAACCAAGTCCTTGAAGTTTAAATATCCACGCGACTCGAATGCTCCTAATGCTAAGCTAGCAATATGATAACCTGAGAAAATACATGAAAAAAGGTCAAAAATAATGTTGATGAATTCATAGGTTTAAGTAAATCAGTATTGAAATAATTTAAGAAATATTTCAGTAAGAAAAGTAGCGTTACAACATTTCAAAGTATTATTTCCGAAATCCAAGTAGTGATTCAATAAATCAAGCAATGTTGAAATTGTTGATTTCTTAAATGATTTAACGGATAAATATCCAAAGCAATGTTGAAACATTATTTTGACGCGGTTTCGGCCAAACGCAGATAAAAGTCGTAAAGTACCAAAATGAAAATAATTTAGCTATCGAAGCTAAAATATGAAATTGTTGATTTCTTAAATGATTTAACGGATAAATATCCAAAGCACGACGCGGATATAGTTAGAAACGACAGTTTCCGTTAAAATGACTTAAAACAAAATTAATAATTTCCATAGAAATTAAAAATAAAAATTAAAGCTCGGTTTAAATATTGATTTTGAATTCAAGTTGTTAAACGCCCGACGCACAAATTCCAATTTTCAAAAAGAATTAACATTCATAATGTAACAATGCTAGACGAAACTCATTCAACAGCTAAAATGACGTCGTCTTTATTAATTTTAAGGTAACAAACTCAACGGGCATTTGTAACAAACCATCCCGAATCATCCACAATATAGAATAATGTGAGAAGACAAACAACATAAAACCTACAAATAATCTATAAAAATCTCAACAGTTATCCGTAAGCTGAATCAGATTAAAAACTACACATGCAAAACAATCACTAACAATAATAATCACAGCAAACAAAGCACACCGACACACGAATGACCAATACAAACCTAAAAAAATCGTTAAACTACAAAAAACAAAATCTGAGCACCAAGAAAAAATCATAAATATCCGTAAGGCAAAACAGATTAAAAACTACACAAGGAAAACAAACAACAATAATAATAATCATAGCACACCAAAAACATCGCCACACGAATGACCAATCTCAATAACTACTAACTAAGTACCATTACAAACAAGAAATCCAAGATATTCGAAAGCTACCAAGATCAAATAATAATCATAGCACAGGAAGAACACCGACAAAGGAACCCATCCTAAAAATTATACATGCAAAACAACCATGATAAAAGAAAACAACATACCAACTCATCGATGTACCAAAAAAATTAACCCCCAACGTGATCGTGACAGAAAACTCAGAAATAACCATCGCTAAAAACCAAACATACATGTCATTGTAGCACGATCAGTGAGGATATTGAAAAACATGTCAGAGCGTATTCCAAAAGATATGTGTATGTCTGTGTCGGTACTAATGATGTTGCAACATATGTATATGTCTACGTCGATAGTATCTATGTTATAAAAAGGTCAGCACAACGTTTTTAGGTGGGCCTGAAACACGAAAGCCCAACGAACACAAAACGACGTTGTTCTCACCCGCTATTGAGTGTTTATATAATAGAGTTGAAACATAAAATCTAAGAATACAAATAATCAAACATATTTTACTGCTAATTCAAACAAAATTCCTTTATTAAATGTCACTAACACACTTAAAGTTAAAATTAAACAATAAAGTAATAAAGCTAAAAGTATAACATTAACCTATTATACGTAATGTAGTCATTTTGTGTGAAACTAGCATGGTACCCGCGTAAAGCAGCGATTCGAAGGCGAATGTTGGTTAACGATTTGCTAGATTATAGGGTACCCACCGTAGAATCATTATCACAAAAAAATGAGATCGAAAAATATTACTCATCAAAAAATTTGATTATAGGGTATCCGTCATCGCAACGCGCGGGTACCATGCAAATTTAATTTTGACATCCATTTATTTCTTTGCATATTTTTGAGGAAGCTGGAACTAAATTGGAAATGGTAATTATCATACACTACAAATGATGTATATCTATTTAGTTGTTCAATAACTCAACATAAATATGTGTTTGTCCAACGGTTAACATATTTGCTTTTACGCATCACACCCAGGTTCGATTGTCATCGACGCAAAATTTTTAATTCTTACACGATTCTATAATTAGCAAGTGTGTTGGCTAAAAATTTTAAGCCTTCTATAAATAGATGTCCTAAATGCTTTATAGATAGTATAGATGCAGTTTTAAGGGGTTTGTTTAGCCGTTTTTCTTTTTGGGTTGTAACCGGATTGTCTGGTGGCCTGATTTCTTTACAACATATGCATTGATATTTAGAAGCGTACTTAATACTCTTTTTTAGTGTGTTATCTATGTATCTCTCTCCATTATAGTGGTAATAAATGGTGTGGTTCTTCTAGACTTATCTTTTGACTATCGGTTTTAACTTATACATATGTTGTAATAATCTGCACTACATTTTAAGGAGTCGTGATTGTTTAGTGGTTTTGGTGGTTTAGATACCTAAAGCAACTTTGATTGTTTTATGATTGGTAAGAATTTTGTATTTTGTGGTTTTGGTCAAAATGATGATCAAAATATCTGCTTATGGCTAGCATAATACTGATTTGTGACCTAAAGTTCTGCATGTTGTAATCTAGACGTTTTAATTTAGAATTATTTTAGTGGTTTGGGTCGTAATGATGATTAAACATGTATTATGCCTTTCGTTTTATGATTATTGTCAAAAAATGTTGTTAGAGGCGTTGTTGTGGTTTGTATTTACTGTTGCTTCTTAAATTAAGGTGGTTGCATGTTGTAATTTTCCACGCATTTGTAGCTGCTATTTGGCTATAGTTGTTGTGTGTTACGTTTTTTCCTATTTTTTGGGTTTATTTTATTATGAACATTTAATCATTGGATTGCTATGATGATTTGGTCGGTCAATAATTTGTAATTTTTTAGAAACAAAAGCAGTTTATATAAAGGGCCGCCTTATTTTGCAGCCAATGCAGTGTATCAGCCAATGCAGTATATCAGCCAATGTAGTGTATCAGCCAATGCTGCATAGAATGTGCCATTTAAGTTTTGCGTCTGACAGGTAAGGGCTTAGGTTGTATTTAAAGGTAAACTGACACTTTTTAAAAGTGGGATGTTATGTATTAAATTTTGCTTAAATGTGATTATAAGTGCTTACTTTATATGGTTTTTATAAGTTGTAGTGATAACATATGATTTGTTAAATGCTATAAGCTATTTTTAAGATGCGTAAAATATATGTGTGTTTGTTCACTATATATGAAACTAATATTTTGTTTCAGACCATTATGCATTGTTGTATAAAATGTACTTTCTAGGACTTTTTTGGCATTTTGAAAGTTGTTTTGGAGGTCTTCTTATATATGTATTCTTATTTTGAGCTTGTCGTTGTTGTTACCGGTGTTGGAAATTTGTGCATTATGCAGAGAAAAGGGAAATGTTTTGAGCATACATAGTGGTTGCAGGACATGTATGTATTCAATTTGTAAGACTATAACATCTCGCATCTAACACATGAAAATAAGAAAAACTAGAGAAAGAAATAGGGTTTTAAAGTGAGAAAGAAATAAGAGAAAGAAGGAAGAGATGGTGGATTACACAAATAGAGAAAATGTAACCAATACCCTCCCAAACATGCTTAGGAGGGGTATATATACTCTATAATGCTGGACCTTTAATGGGTTCCTTATTGGGCTAATATTGAGCCGAACTAAACAACTGGTGGGCTTAAAGCCCACAACTTAGGCCCAACTAGCTTAAACAATTCCCGTAAACTAATGTTTTCCTATACAAGGATTAGGAATAAATAATGACCATCACTTTACTAAAAAGGAGGCTAACAATCTCCCCCTAAGGGGTGGTCATTGCACTTATGGCTTCATTTCTTGTGACGTATTGGATCTTGGGGCTTTGTATTCTTAGGAAGTCTTTTGTAGTTCCTTTTGCATGCTTGTGATCTTGTATCTTGATCTTTATCTTGATATCTTTGTCTTTTAGCCTTGAGATAATCTTGGATACTTCTTGGTGAGAACGAGTTCTTAACCAACATACTCATACTTAGACATCACTTGGAAGCTAACAATCTCCCTCAACATAGGTCTTCAACTTGATCTGCTTGTAATCATTTACTCGATGTTCTTTAAGGAAAATCTTGTTTATCAGAGCATGCGAAAGTGTATCTTGAATGTTCATAGCTTTCTTCAGTTCTTTGATTGATACCTTAAATATGTCCTTGAGCTTAAAGTACGAGCATGTGGCCTTGACGACATTGGAACTAAGGTGAACACCAATGTCATTACCTGCATATATAGGTTAGAAAGAATAGCAAATATGGACGAATCATGTCGTTGTTATTTGTCAAAGTTTGGTAACGTTAACCTCCGGTTTCGTGAGGACCATTCCATAGTATAAATATTGTACATGTGATCAGGTATATTCAATTTAAAAGAATCTCCTTGCCAGGGTTTCTGGCTATACTAGCATGTTCTCATTATCGAAACGTCCTAAAGTAGACATCACGATAAGAGTAAATCAGTTAGTTATTGTATTACTGATTGAGTCGTTAATTCGTTTACTAGACCAAAATCGATATCCAGTTATCACGAGCTTAATTCATATAGAATCTCGTAAGTCACCTACCTCAGTGTTGTTTAATGCTGACACTGACAGGATTTCTATTTGTCACTGTGAATACTAAAGAGTATCACTCTGAATGTTTGATGTATCGTTGTGTGTAGGTATTTTATGTATCAAGTTTTACTATTTATATTTTACCGACTTTACCTAAAAACAACACTAACGGGCAGTGTACCTGATCAGTTATAGCTTCGTTGGTAAGTAGGGTGTCGATCATTAAGAGCGAGAACGTTAATACTTAATTATCAGTATTTTTGTTGTCTAAGTTAATCCTAAGTTATTCTAAGTTAGTCCTAAGTTAAACCTAAACTAATGGTAAAAAGGGGGGTTTTCAGCCTAAGAGACTGGCACGAGTTTGGGTTATCTAACCTAGGGTTTTAATGACAAGTAAAGCAATAAACACACCCAAGAAGATAGACAAACGATAGAGAAGCGGTCAAACACTAATGTAAAGAAAACATATCATCCATGAATAATCGGATAAAATGCAGGTTTTTGTCTAAGGTGCAATGATTGTATTACTATGTTGGTGTTATATCATTCACAAGGCTTAGGCAGGACTTCTTCCTAAATGTTATTCAGTTAATCCTGTCATAATTAATGAATGTCTCAAAAGCATACATCAGTTAATTATAATCTATCTTAGGAATCCAATATCAGTGAATATTAAACCCTAGCTCATCAAGACTTTACCCATTTACGTTCAATCGAATTAGATATGCTGGTAGTCCGCGATCAGTAGTGCTCCAAGCAAGGTCATAGGATGCATTTGTAAACCCTAAGTCACCGCTTAGCATTACCTCCCTTTATAACCGGGGGACACACTAGTGAGTTAAATTTACGATCCTATGATTCCAAAGTCACATATAACCTATATGCAGTTCCATCCCGGACTCTACCCTACTTGGTCCATAAAACTAGATCCAGTTGAATGATAGATTACATGCATAATCAAACATAAACAAGTATCATGTGATAAACATAATTAACATGCAACAAGTAATAAACAATGTAGATAGACAAACCAAACATTAAATCTTCATAAACATGGCTGATACCTATAGGTATCAGCCGATAGTCATTGTAAAATTACACATGGTTTCATATATGAACGATTAAAGGTATCAGCCGAATGCGTATTGGGTTGTGCGAAGATTACAAGACTTTTCCTATGATCTTGAGGCTCTTAACTGACCTTTGATGCTCCTCTATACGTCTGCTAGTCGACTTAGTGGTTTAGGGCTTCACTTGCATACTAAAACTCGTTTTATGGTCCAGTATTTATAAAGTCTAGAATTAGGTCGATACGCCATATTGAAGAGTTCCATACGGCGTATTGGAGTTTTTTGGATTGGGGACCACGACTATAATATTCTAGAATATTCTAATACTTGATCTTCGATACGGCATATGGATTCTTCTGGATACGGCGTATTGGTCTTCACGTCTTCGTGGTTTCTTGTGAAGTTCAAGCGCAGATACGCCGTATCTTCTTTGATGGATACAGCGTATAGGTTGTCAGAACAACAAATTCTTAATTTCTTCGTTTAAGTTTCAAAATGCGTGCCTTTTAGTTAAACTTTACCAATTGCTCCGTATTTACTGTAAATAACTAATATAATGGATTAAGTACCAATTCATGCATAAATAATGTAAAACAAGCAATAAAGATGGAATAAATGATTCTATAAAATAGACGTTATTTGATGTCATCAATATTCTGGCAATATCACGAGGATAATGCGTAGGACTCTTGTACAACTTATGTTCTTAATGTTGAACAGCAATTGTGTATCGAATTTGTGTCCTAATGAGATTTTGATTGATCTCGTATGCTTTAGACTCTATAAGTGCACTTTTGTTATTTGGTGATTGGAGGCTGGAGCAGCCACCTTTTCAACATCTACGATCTCGAAATGAGAAAGTTGATAGAAGCGTGTTCATCTCCATGAGAAATGAAACAAACTTCTTTTAAGAGAAGCCTGAGTAGCTGGGAGGGTTGTGCATTGCATCACCGGGTCTATGATGACTTGTCTTCAATATTGGAATCATCATTGTGATTACCGACAAATTATGCATTGACCTGGTTTCTGCCTAAAGTTGTATGGAGGGCTTCTTTCTTTACACCCTTTATCCTTACAATTCTTTTTCATTCTTCAACCCCTTCAATGTTAAACCAACGTGTCCTCATTATCACCATGTTAGGTTTATTTCGGTGATAACTCATGCCTTGGATAAAACTTTTCCCGTTCTCACTTTACTCCTTTTTTTAATCATACATAAGGACTTTTATTCTATCTATTGGAGTGTCCCTGGGTAAATCCATCCTGTTCTGGCTGGATCATGGAACATAATACCTATCCTTAACCACCTTATATCTACTCATCAGTTGGACGGTCATTGGGTATTACCATCGTAGCCATAAAACCATTTGAAAATTCAGTCAACGTGTTTAAGAAATCATTTGATACACATTAAAAGTTTTCAGATTCACCAAAAAGCTCCCCTTACACATATGCATCATATTATGAAAGAGTTTTGATGCGAGGATGGGAACATATTTATATTCAAGAGATCTTATCCGAGTTAAGTTGTATTGATCACATTTTAATCACTATTCTTCTCCTCAAAAATTGCATATGTGGTGATAATTTTATTTTAACAAGTGAATTAAAATGCAAGTTAATGTACGTTGATCCAATTGTAGAATGACCGAGCATGGGAAAAACAATGTTTCATGCCAAATGAACCACTTGTAGATAATTTTGAAATTTTATGCTCCCCCTCAAAAGTAGATAAGAGTAAAAATGTAGAGCGGGAGTCTGTTAGATTTTGAATATTTCTTTTGAAAATATCTTGAAAAATTATGCTCAATAAGAAAATGAGTTGATGTTAGATATATCATGAAGCGTATAAATCTAAAGTCATTTTCTTAATACTAATATGACTTCGCTCAAGACCGAGAAGATATGAACTTCCCGTTGTTGAGGAATAATGTGCATAAATGAACATTTTCCTTTCTTTGGAGTTCGAGTCCAAAGCTGACATTTACTTAGAAGTCATAGAGAAAATTTGAAGAGATGTTTTGAAAACTTTTAGAAACTCTCGCTTGAACTTTATTTACATTCTCGTGTCATTATTAAACAACATTTCTAGGGACACAAATATTATCAATTTACGAGAGACATGTCGGAGAAGATTATTTTTGGTATTTTGAAAATTTTCGATTTTGTATTTTCTTTTATAGGTTTATAATTTTGTATTTTGCTTTTCTGATAAATATATACAAAGAATTACTGTGATTTTGCAAGACGTTCTAGCTCATGTGGAGACAAACTACGCATACCAAGGCGACGAACCAAATAGTTAAACCTATCCACTGGAAGGGCTTTGGTAAAAATGTCGGCCAATTGGTAATCAGTCTTGACAAAATACAATTCAATCGTACCCTTTTCTACGTATTCCTTGATGAAATGGTAGCGGACTGCGGTGTGTTTGGTTCTGAAATGTTGGATCGGGTTACAGGATATGGCTATGGCTGACTTTGAATCACAATAGATAGGGACCTTGTTAAAGTGAAAGCCATAATCCGTTAACTATTTTCTCATTCAGAGGACTTGAGCACATCAAGCGGATAAAGATACATATTCTGCTTTCGTGGTTGACAATGTTGTATAGTCTTGTTTCTTCGAGGACCAGCTTACTAGCTTTTCGCCTAAGAATTAAGTTCCACCAGAAGTACTCTTGAAGGTGTCTTGACATCCCACATAATCAACATATGAAAATCCAGTTAGTTCAAAACCAGAATCCTTCGTATACTAGAGACCCATATTAACGGTTCCCCAGAGATAACGAAAGATTCTTTTAACCTCCTAGAGGTGCTTCTTAATTGGCTGAGCCTAGTACCGAGCACATAAACAAGTAGCATGTACAATGTCTGGTCTGCTTGACGTAAGATACATTAGGGCACCTATCATGCTTTAATATTTCATTGCATCGATGGGAGTCCCATTCTTCTCAAGATCAAGCTTATTTTTGGTCTCCATTGGTGTACCAATGGGATTACAAGTTTCCATTCCATACTTTTTAAGGATTTCTAGCACGTAGATGGACTGGTTTATAAAGATGCCACATGGGGGATTGGTTAACTTGTAAACCAAGGAAAAACGTCATTTCTTCCATCATTGACATTTCAAAGTGGCTTTTCACGAGGTCAACAAATAATTAGGTATACATAGGGTTTATAGAACTAAAGATAATATCATCTACGTAGACTTGTACCTCTATGATGTCGTCTTCAAAGCGTCTATAAACAGATTTGGATCAATGGTTCCTTTGGAGAAGTGATTCTGTAGGAGAAACTTTAACAGTTCATCGTACCATGCCCTTGGTGCTTGCTTTAACCCGTAAAGTGCCTTATTTATCTTGTAGACATGGCTTGGATGATCATTGATTGCAAGTATATAATCACTATTTATAATACATATATTAATAAGTGTGTAAATCCAAACCTCTCACCCTTGACCAAGGTAAAAAGTCTAAATTCACACACAAAATAAAATATATATTAAGAGACCGAAAGTGTTATTCCCGGGTCGTTATCCCCAACGAGGCTGTTGATGTGATCGAATGATGAATTGTTGATTTGAATTGAGAAACAAATGATTTTGATTTTTAACTAATTAAACTAAAATTGATTAAAGAAATCTTAAATTATTCTACGGGAAACAAGCAGTGGAAAATGGGAACCTTAAATATACTACGGGGAACAAAAATAGTTATACGGATAAATCCTAAACTACGGGAGCATAAATAATGGCAAATGAAATCCTAAGAAATCTACAGGGAACATAATTAGTCTAAAAATAATTAACTAAAATAATTAAAACTAGCAAATTAAACTAAACATACAATTACGAATTACCGGAAATTAAATCGTAAGCTAAATGACTAAAATTATAAAAATAAAGTCCTAAAATTAATTTTAAAATTTAAATAAATTAAAAATGTTTTAACTTAAAAGAAAATGTAAAAAAATTTCAAAAACGGAGTTGAAAAACGAACAAAACGGTAAGAAACGAAAAACCGGGCTCGTAAACGGGCCCGAAACTAAAATTTAAGTAAAAACTCCCCTACAAAAGTTTTAACAATTTTCCTATAAACTATTTAATAAAAGAAAATTTTCTAAAAAAGAAAAATATTTTTTTGATAATTTTTGGATTTTTTATGAATTTTTGAAATTTAAATACAAAATAAAACTTAAAAAATAGAAAAAGACAAAAAATAAAAGTGTAAAAATTCTAAAAAATTTAAATTAAATAAATAAAAAGTTAATAATTCTAAAAATATAAAAATGCTCAAAAGTTACTGTAGCAATTTAAACTAATTAAAATTTTAACCTAAAACTTAATTAAATTAAATACTTAAACTAACTAGGCTAACTGACAAGGACCACTAGTGCAATTACCCTAGGACCTACTGTGTAATACTAACCTAACTAGAAGTCCTAACAGAGTTATAACTACAATCACAAGTTTACACTTTCAGCCCCTGCAAAGGACCCCGTTTTGCAAGAAAAGTCCAACAAGCTTATTAAGCAAAACTTAAAAAAGAAAAGTTAAAGAAGGGCTTATGGAGAGTATTTTTCACAAAAGACACATGGGCTGAAAGCTACTCAATAAGCCAGATAATTAAGCTTTTTGCTTTTTGTGACAGAATGTTAATAAAACTTACTAAGGGGCTTAAGGGGAACAATTTTTGTAAAAGGCACTTAGTCTAAATCTCACTAAATAAGCCAGAAATTTAAGCTTTTGGTCACATCAGGCTTATATGGCTTATGGGCTTATTTCTCTTTTCTTTTTGGGATTTAAGCTACAAAATAAGCTAGAAAGCTAGGGGGATAAGTCACTAGGCTAAGGGTGTCCTAAATAAGCTAAGGTCACTAAAATAAGCCCTAAGTTAAGCTGAATTTGAAATGAGCTATGTTAACAGTTTATATAAAAACAGAAAAAAGAGGACTTTTAAGCTAAAATTAAGCTACACTAAGAAGCTATCTAAGGCAAATAAGCTGCTAAACCTAGAAGGGACACCTACAAGCTATGATAAAAAGCAATTTAAACCTATAGCTTAATTGCTAATAAGCTAGAAATGGGGGGCTTAATATTGGTGCTCAGCACCAGGGGAGGTTCAAAACAGTGGCCAAGGGGCTTTTTTGGCTTATGAAATAAGCTCTTAAGAGCTTTTTAGCCAAAACAAAGTACAAACAGATTGAAAAGGGATGTAATTAAGCTTATTTCCAAAATTTGAGAGCTTAGGAAACAATATAAGCTGCTGAATTTGTGGCTTAAAAAGGAGGGTTCTAAAAAAATTGCAAAGCCAAATTTTGACTTAAACTTGGTCAAACCAAAGGGACAGCAACAAGGTTGGTTTATTTGGCTAGAAACACTTGAATAAGCATAAACAAGGTGTGCTTAAGCTGCATAAGCAGCTTAAGTGGTTTAGCTTGATTTGGCTTATTCCAAATTTGACAGAATATAGAAAGGCACTTAAAAACTTATTTTAAAACTGAAAATGGTGGGTTAAGTGGCTTGATTACCCCTACACACTCAGCCAAAGTTGGCTGAGTGAACTTTACCCATGCCATTTCCCATATGACCCATTTTGAGACTTTATCCAAACACCCCCTTATTTTCTGAAAAGAGTGATTAAGTGTTTTAAGTAAAATAAAAACTCAACTTAACTGCTTATGAGTTAATTTTAACCAATTCAACATAGGTTTAACAAGAATTAACAAGATAGAAAAGCTAAATTCGGACCTTCAACTTTCAATAGTTATGCAAGAATTTCAAAAGTAAATTTGCAACTTTTTCATTAACAATAAGAGATTACAAAAGAAACTGAATGCTTAAAGTACAATTTTAATTAAAAGTTTTTAAAAGAAAGCTAGTAAAAAAAAGTGTCTCTGTTCGACATTGTGCTTCTTCAATTTATAGGGGCTCTCTCTCTTCATTTTTCTCATTCTTGTGTTTGTTGTGTGTGTACAAAGCCCAGCTAACAATCTCAGCCCTAGGATTAGTGTTGTGTTTCTTTTTTATCACAATCCGCCATTGATTTTTCTTGGGTTATGGGGGATTGCCAACCTAGCATCTAATTAGGGTTAGTGGGAGGTGGGATTTGCTTAGACTGGTTAATGAAAGGGTTGGGTAAAGGGAAGGATGGTGAACTCGTGAGGGTGTGGCTTTTTAGGGCTTTGGCGGGAAAGGGTAGAGAGGGTGAACTGTTATTGGTTCACAGGTTTTTAAAAAGTTTCAAAAGCCCAAAAAGAGACCCCCATCTTTCATCTTATTGCCATTTCGTTTGTCCCCTTCTTTTCTAGGTTTAAACAAGTTTAAAAGTTCACACCCTTGGCCCCTCTGTTTTTTATAGAAAAGAGTTAAAACAAGTTTAACACTATGGCAGTTTTGGCCCTTTGATTTTAAAAGAGAAAAGGAGTTTGTAAAATAACAGTTTCAGTCCCTCTCTTTATTTATTTCAATTTTCTTTATAAAACATAGTTTAAAAATGACATTTTAAGTACCTAATGTTTTTTAAAAAAAATGTTTTGGGCTTCCTTTGGGTTTTGGGTTTTGTATTGGGCCAGTAATGGGCTTGGGTTTGATATTGGGCCCAACTGGGTTTTGTTTGGGCCCAATAAGGATTTGTGGGCTTGTATTGGGCCCAATTGGGTGTAGGCTTCTGTTACTGGGCTTTTTAAGGCCCAATAAGGTTTGTGATGGGTTTTGTATGTACACTGGCTGAGATTGGTTTGTTCAAGGGCTAGGATCGGGTCTTCAAAGTCTTCATAGTCTCTGTCAATTGCACACAAATGGGCTGTTGTCATTGATTGAGGGCCCATTTGGTCTTCACAGTCTTCAATAATATACTATTGGGCTTTCCCGGCCCATCAGATGGGTTGAGATTGCATCCAATAGTATTCTTCAATTACGGCTCCGGTTTTGACTGTTAATTTGTTGAGTTGACTTTGACTTTGACTTTTCTGGTCTTTGGCTTTGATTTGGCTTTGTCCTTCACAGCTTTTCCATTCCGTGCCTGGTTTTGTCGTTTTGGCTTTGTTTTTCGTCTTTTGGTGTGATATCCTTTTCCTGCACAACACAAGTGTAAAACAAACATATCTTTGGCAGTTTCTGTCTGTTTTTGGTCATTTAAGTCCGTTTTTAATGGAAAAAGGTATGTGTATTTAAGCACATACCAAAATCCCCCATACTACGACATTGCCGTGTCCTCACGCAATGCTATGAAGTAAGCATTTACGAAAACTAAGACTCTTGACCCCCTCCGACTAATAACTTTGAAAAGTAGCAAAGTGTTTGTCAAAGGAAAGAATCAATAGCTTCGACAAATCCCGATTAACACCATTATTTTGTATGTACATTGACTACTCTAATTTTTTTGGATTTTTTGAATGGTTTGTCTTTCTTATTTAACTCACAATGGGATCAATAGAGTGAGGAAACGTCCATATAAATCTACGGATGTCCGTCGGAAAAATTTCATCGTCCCCGATTTTTCACTAGTCTTACGCACAAGCAATAAAAACGAAAAAAAGAAAAACAATTTTTTTTTGGGGTCCCCCCCCCCCATATAAAAAAACAGTTAGTGTAAAAGCCCTCATACTTATGACTTGTGAACATTTGAACGCAGAAAAGCAGACCCGACATGGTAAATGATTACGTGAGTTTGCTCGATTTAACTCAACCATAGACAACTTAGTTCTCAAGTCACAAAATGAATCGTGACTCAAAGCAAGCAATTTATTAAGACTTTGCAACTTGATTTTATAGAACTTCAAAATTATTATTATTATTATTATTATTATTATTTTTATTTTTTTTTTTTTTTTTTTTTTTTTTTTTTTAAGTTCTTAAAGCTAGGAATGCGTTGCTTAGTTTGAACACCTACCTAGGCCTCGCTCCCTATAGGATATCACATCAACCACACGTCCACGGGTGTGTCTTAGTTAGAAAAACCACCCCGTTGCTAGCGTAGTGGGAAATCACTCAACAAGACACCTTCTTCCTAATAGGCTAAGAATTAGTGTCTTAGTTTGTACCCTAGTATAAGCTCACCTAGACCTTTCTTCCAAGTGAGATATCACGACACAGATACTAACACCAATCCTAAGAAGCAAAGATGTCTTAGTTTTGAACCCCACCTCGTGTTAGCGGAGTGGGAATATCACACGACACAATAAAAAAAAAAACTATCTATTACTTGCTCCATACAATCAAATGTAAGTGCTTTAATTGGCATTAAACTTTCAAACTTTTCTTTTAAAGAATCAAGTCACAAATTTGAAGCTTTTTCTGAAAACATCGATTGACTTAGCCGAATTAAATCGAACACGTATGATTAGGCGGATTAGAAGCTTATGGGAGAAAAAGAACACAAGTTATTCATATAAGTTTTTAGACGAATCTTGCTTGACACATAAACTTATATTTAACTCTATCATTTCTCGTTCTTCACTTAAGAATTCAAAGCAATAGAATTCGTGAAAGCTTTGGCCTAAAAGAACTAGCTAGGGCTCAACACGCCCGATCGAGTCAAAAATTTATTCTTACTCTACCCAAAAAGACAAAAACACTTATTCTATTTTTGAAAATTTTTAAATTTTTTCATTTTTTTGGTATTTTTGCAAAAATTTGGTGGTAAAACGGGATTGCGTGATAACAACGACTGCAGGCAAAAATCAAATCGAAGATTCCCCCCCCATACTAGAACTAAACATCGTCCTCGATGTTTCAAAGGGGTACCTACGTAAATCTAAGGCCGTTTATGAAGTGTGCCAAAAGATAAAACGTTAGTCGATTAGATTTGGATACTGAATTCCCAAAATGAAGCTGAGGATGTGAAGCTCGAGTTAAAAATGACAGAATCGAGAGCCTTCACAATCCGGGAATACCTGGACATACAAAGCACACAGAACACGGGTAATGGAAAATATAAACCTTCTCACACAAAAACACTTATTTATTACATACTACGGATAAGCATGGGGTGCCTCCCACGAAGCGCTTGTTTAGGGTCCCGACGCTTGACCCGTCCCCCGAATTTATTGGTCCATGGGGAACGTTTGGAGATCCGGGACAACCTCGGTTGGTACGTCCCCTCCAAAGTAATGTTTGATACATGACCATTCACTTAAAGTTGGGCCCGGAGTTTTGAGATAGCCGACGGTGCATAAGGAAAAACTTGGACAACGGTGAATGGTCCAGGACCGAACGGGATTTCAAATTTGCCCGAGAAAATTCCTTCAGTCTAGATGAAGATGAGACACGATCACCAACGTTGAAAACGCGGTTTTTGATCTTAGCATCGTGTATCCTCTTGTTTTTCTCTTTATGAGATCATGAGATTTCCTCGTAGGCCTGATCACGAAGTTCATTTAGTTCATTCAGTTGAACTTTCCTGTGATCACCTGCAGTTTGAACATCAAAATTGGTATGCTTGAGAGCCCAATAGGCTTTGTGCTCTAGCTCGATCGTAAGATACATGCCTCCCGTACACAAGCTTATATGGAGTACACCCCATAGGTGTTTGTAAGCTTGTGCGAAGCGGCCCATAAAGCATCATCTAGTTTATCCGACCAGGAGGCACGATTTTCTCCCACGGTTCTCTCAAGAATACGCTTTAAACCACGATTTGACACCTCAACTTGCCCACTTGTTTGTGGGTGATATGCGGTGGAGAGACGATGAGTTACTCCATACTTAAGCATGACCTTTGTAAATTGGTCATTGCAAAAGTGAGTTCCGCGATCACTTATGATAGCTCGGGGTGCACCAAATCGAGAGAAGAGAGTTTTCAAAAATTTACAGACAACTCGGGCATCATTGGTGGGGAGCGCTTTTGCTTCGACCCATTTTGACAAATAGTCAACAGCCACGAGTATGTATTTGTTCCCTCTTGAAGACGGGAACGGCCCCATAAAATCAATGCCCCAGATGTCAAAGATTTCGCAAACTTGGATGGAGTTTTGTGGCATCTCATCACGTTGCGTAATTTTTCCTTGACGTTGACAAATGTCACAACGGGTGACAAAGTCATGGGCATCCTTGTAGATGGTGGGCCAATAGAATCCTGAATCAAAGATTTTTCTTGCTGTGTAATTGGCACCATAGTGTCCCCCAGTAGGTCCACTGTGACAAGCTTTGAGAATGTCTAAAGCTTCTTGGCCAGAAACACAACGTCTTATCACCTGATCAGCACAGATCTTAAACAGGAAAGGATCATCCCAGAAATAATGCTTGACATCTTGAAGAATTTATTTTTTTGTTGGGATGTCATTCCCTTGATAACAAACTTCCCCGCATGGTAATTTGCAAAATCTGCAAACCATGGGGTACTATCATCTTTAAGAGCAATAGATCCAAGGGTTTCGAGAGGAAATGCTTCATTGATTTCTTTGTTCTCGAACTTGTCTTGGTGAGGATTTTCCAGTCTTGAAAGATGATCTGCAGCAAGATTCTCAGCTCCTTTTTTGTCTCGAACATCAATGTCAAACTCTTGGAGCAATAAGATCCACCGCATGAGTCTTGCCTTAGCATCCTTCTTGGCAAAGAGATACTTGATGGCAGAGTGGTCAGTATACACTATGCTTTTGGACATGACAAGATATGAACGAAATTTCTCAAAGGCATACACTACAGCAAGTAATTCTTTTTCTGTAGTAGTGTAGTGAGTTTGAGCCTCGTTCATAGTCTTGCTAGCATAGTGTATAGGTTGAAAATGCTTGTTTTTTCTTTGCCCGAGGACTGCCCCAATTGCGAAGTCGCTAGCATCGCACATCAGTTCAAAAGGCAAGTCCCAGTCGGGAGCAATTAAGATCGGAGCCTCAGTCAGTTTTCTTTTGAGTGTATTAAAGGAATCGATACACTCTTCAGAAAAGAAAAAGGGAGTCTCTTTTTCAAGCAAATGAGTCATAGGACGGGCAATTTTGGAAAAGTCCTGAATGAATCGTCGGTAAAAACCGGCGTGCCCAAGGAAACTACGGACACCTTTGACAGAAGTCGGATGAGGGAGTTTAGCTATTACTTCGACTTTAGCTCTATCAACCTCAAGTCCCGACTTAGAAATTTTATGTCCGAGAACAATGCCTTCCCTTACCATGAAATGGCTCTTTTCCCAGTTTAACGATAAATTGGTGTCTTCACACCGTTTCAGCATCTTTTCCAAATGGGTTAGGCACGTGGAGAAAGAGTCTCCAAAGACCGAAAAGTCATCCATGAATACTTCCATCGTTTTCTCAATCATATCGTGGAAGATTGCCATCATACATCTTTGGAATGTGCCAGGAGCATTGCATAGCCCAAAAGGCATGCGACGATAAGCAAAAGTTCCGTATGGGCATGTGAATGTTGTCTTTTCTTGATCTTTTGGGTCAATTGGGATCTGAAAGTAACCCGAGAAGCCATCGAGGAAACAGTAGTATTCGTTTCCTGCTAGTCTTTCGAGCATTTGGTCCATGAATGGCAATGGGAAGTGGTCCTTTCGGGTGGCTTCATTAAGCTTTCTGTAATCAATACATACTCGCCATCCCGTGACCAATCGAGTAGGAATCAGCTCATTTTCTTCATTTGTGATGACAGTCATACCTCCTTTTTTAGGTACACAGTGTACCGGGCTCACCCAAGGGCTGTCAGAGATGGGGTAAATCAATCCAGCGTCAAGGAGTTTTTCAACCTCCTTTTTGATAACATCGTGGATTTTTGTTGGGTGTACACCTTCTCTGAAATTTGTCAAAGATGGTTCATAGTCCTCTTCCATTAGAATTTTGTGAGTACCAAAATAATTTCCGGGCTAAACACCCTTTATATCGGAGGAGTTTCCAAGCGATGGCTCCGCTTTTGGGACTTAAAAGAACCTTTAATAAGAGCTGCCTTTTCCTCATCTTTTAAGTCTTTTAGCATTAATAACAGGAACTTATTGTAGACCTTCCAAAAAATTGCGTACTCAAGATGGGGTGGCAGTAGTTCATTGAGTTCAATTTCGGGAGGGTTCATGATCGGTAGATTAACAGCTTTAGCTTTCACAGATTTTGAGTTCTTTCCTAACTTCAGGCTTATATTGTTCTGATTTGGGGGGCAGGGCGGGGTGTGGTGGGTTCACTTGTTCAATAATTGCTTCTAGAATCAGGATTTCCCCGCTAGGATCCTGGTACAGTAGGATCAACATTCAGATGAAGTTGGATCATTTCTAGATCAAGAACGATCTGCTTCTTCCATTAAGAGAAAGTCACTGTCTCCGAAAGGACGTGAGAGTTGAGAAAGCAGTAAAGAGTAGAAACAATTTAGGACTCAGAATATGGTGTGGGATTGCCACTCGCGATCATGTTTGGAAAAATCATAGGACCTCTTGAGAATATCAATCACAAGCCATATCGATGACGTCGATTTTGTTTTGACCGTCATATGTTGTAATCAGCTGTGTGTTTGTTCTGAAGTGTTTGGTCCGGTTGAATGTGATGATTCTTTGCCAAACAAAGAAGGGTAATCTCGCCTTATATAACATCTATCAAAGCAATGATGTTTTTTAAGAAAAATAGCCCGAGAATTAAGGGGGATCGGGGGTCTGGTTCAAATTAACAACTACGATGTCAAGCTGGGAAATTGGAATTTTCCCACATTTACAAAAGAAAGGACATCCTTCAAGCAATACCGATTGGTTTCAGGATTGAACTGATCAGCAAGCTCTTTAGCGTCATGCAAGTTGGGGTCAATTCAGGAAGAGATAGATTTTCCATACAGAATAAGGCATGAGATTTATGCTCGCCAAGATCGGCCAATGCGTTTGCATGTTAGTAATCCCCGTAAATTCACATGGAATCAGGAAATTCGGCCAGGTCTCCCTAGTTTCTTTTTGGAACTTGTTATGGATGACGCTGAAACAGTTCTCATTCAAACGGAGGTTCCTTGCCAATTCGCTAATTTTTCCTTGTTTCAATCAAGGTTTTTAAAGTTGAAGCAAATTTAGGCTTATTGAGCATCAAGCATCGGTTAAAGCTAATTCTCTCGAAACTTAAATCCTCTAAAGATTCGTTAAAATTTCTCGATCGTGTATAGTTAGGCTTTTCCTTCGCCTTTCATCATTTCTTCGTGATGGAAATGGAATTGATGCTTTAGGAACTGGAGTAACAACAGGAGCAACATTGGGCTCAGGATTTGGATTACGAGATTGAATTTGAACAACAGGAGGTTGGACGTCTTCGGTGCTTCCGTTATTAGCAGGAGGCATCGTGTCCTTTGTCACCTCGGTGTCTTGTTAATGGCCTTAGGTCCTGGATGGTGACACCACTTCGGGTATGTATACCTTTTAAAAATCTTCCTGGTGGGTTGGTTAAACAGTGTTACCAGGAAGAGTTTCCAGGAACCGGATGTAGAAGAGTGAATTAGCAGTAACAAATTTTGAAAGCATGTCAGTCAATTTGGCCATTGGGATGCTGGTTTTGACTTGGTTTTGCCATGTTCTCACACAATGCATCAGTGCTGTGACAATATCTTTCAAAAATTGTTGTTGACACACCGTGTGTCTGAGGAGCAGGTCCTTGATGAGCTATTGGTTGATTACTACTGGTTGATGAACGTGGGTCGATAGATCTGACCTTGGTTTGAAATATGTTTCCTCTGTTTGATTGAAGTTATTTCCATCGATTGAAAATTGTTTTGGTTGTTTGCATGAGGATTCTGACCAGGAGGAAATACAGGAGGTCGAATTTTCGATTTGAGAAATCGGAGGTCGAATAACCAGAATTTGCTTGATTGACATTGGCCGCAGCAGGCCTGGGGGGACACCCTACTCTGAATGTTTTCATGGTACATTGTTGCCTGTTAGTGGCTGGACAGTTTGATAAGATATGACATCCCCACAGTTACACAACTTTGTTCATCCGATTTTGACGGGGGGCGGAAGCTGGGGCTTTGGTTTTTCTATCGAGAATTAATGCCTCGAAACCATGTCTTTGAGATCAGCAACATCAGACGCAATAGATGGGTTGGAAGAATTGTACTCATTTTAGCTACAACAGCTTTGTTTCTAGATGACGTTACTTTTTGACTTCGCTTCTCGATGATTTTTTCAAACATTCTCGAGGCACATTTTGTCTAAGATGTTACCACCGGCAGCTGAAGTTCATGCATCTTGGTCATTTGAATTTAGGGAATTATAGAATGTATCGGTTGTGATGCAATTCTGAAAACCATCGATGAGGGATCTCCTTAAAAGATCATTAAACGATTCCCAAAGACTCATAAACGTCTCTCATCAATTTTTTTGCTGAAATCTAGTGATTTCATTTCTGAGATTTTGGTTTTAGAAGGGCGGGAAGAATTTGTTAGTAAATTTCTGAACAAGATCCATCCCATGTTTCAAATCGACCGAGGGGTTTCTTTTTACTAGCCAAATCCGGGCTGCCCCTTCGAGAGAAGAAAACGGGAAAAGCATAAGGCTTAACCGTACGTATTTGGTCACGTTCGGAATATAATTGTTTAGAAGTGATCTTGTTGAAATAAGGAATGTGAGCATGTGGGTCTTCTTTATCGTGTCCAAAAAATTGCTTTGTTTTGAAAAGATTCAGTAGACCATGTTGTCTACAATGTTATTCGCGGGATTTTCTGGAATAACTATCGCACCTAGTGAAACCCTCGGTGGGGGCTTATCGAGCAATTGCGCCATGTACGATTATCGGCATCGTAACTATGGCGAGAGGATTACTCGGTTTCTCAAGATTAGATGATGATTCACAGAAGTTTGTCTAACTTGTGGTTGTCCGACGTTCTTCGGGTTGAGTAAACGAGGCGCAATGCCAATAAATAGAAATTACAAAAAAAGAAAATTTATTCTAAATTTTTGGTTTTTCAAAGATAAATTAACAATTGATTTTACGGACAATCGAGATAGACAACTTAAACCAAATAATCTGCTTACTTCACGGTAGCTCTCAAAAAGATGAAAACCACAGTGTGAGGCGGAGGTAGTAGGGAAAAATAGCGCGAAGCTTATTTCTCCTTTCGGGTCCGTTAGTTCCTAGGAACAACCCTCTTATACCCACTTTATAGTTTGTTCAACTTTTCGTGGTGAGCGTTAAGTCTCTAAGAGACACAAAGGTAAGTTTTTATATTTTTGTTCGAGTTGGAGGAAACTCCAACAAAGTTCACCGGAACTTATTTTGATAATACCTCCATTGAGAATATTTATTTTGGTTATTTTACAAAGTTGTGACATTTTATTTCTTTTTTATTATGAGAAAATGTTTTTATTTTTTTTTTTTTTTTTTTTTTTTTTTTTTTTTGGATTTTTAAATGATAATTATACTAAAAAGAAATGAAAAATATTTTTGTACCCTTTTTTTTTTTTTTTTTTTTTTTTTTTTTTTTTTTTTTTTTTTTTTTTTTTTTTTTTTTTTTTTATATTTTTATAATAAAAATATTCACAGTTTCAAAACAATTGGTCAAACGTAACGACAAACGTTTGCACAGCCTCCCCGGCAACGGCGCCAAAAATTGATCGGTTGAGATTACACTAAATATATATATAATATATATTAAAATATAAAATATATAAAGAAGTGTAAAAACAGCAGAGTCAATGATACCGAGAAGTAGTATAGAGTTTTCTCGGGTCGTAAATCCCCAACGAGGCTGGAATGGTAAATCGATACGAATGAATTGATGATTTGAATTGAGAAACAATTGATTTTGATTTTTAACTAGATAAACTAAAATTAATTAAAGAAAACTAAAATTATTCTACGGGAAACAAGCAGTGGAAAATGGGAACCTTAAATATACTACGGGGAACAAAAATAGTTATACGGATAAATCCTAAACTACGGGAGCATGAACAGTGGTAATGGGAATCCTAAAAATCTACGGGGAACATAATTAGGCTAAAAATTTATTAACTAAGATACATTAAAACTATATCAAACTAAAATAAACATTGCAACATTATTGGATACCGGG
Organism: Tanacetum coccineum; assembly: GCA_026074375.1. Lineage (NCBI taxonomy): Eukaryota > Viridiplantae > Streptophyta > Magnoliopsida > Asterales > Asteraceae > Tanacetum > Tanacetum coccineum. Next base: position 82,143 of record BQNB010000438.1, on the reverse strand, counting down.
AATTAAATAGCAAGCTCTAAAACTAAAAAAAATTTTCAAAAATAAAGTTATAAAAATTATATTTTAAAATTTAATGAATTAAAAATATTCTAACTTAAAAGAAAATGTAAAAATTTTCAAAAACGGAGTTCGAAAACGAACAAAACGGTAAGAAACGAAAAATCCGGGCTCGTAAACGGGCCCGGAACTGAATTTTAAGCAAAAATTACCCTACATAAGTTTTTATATTTTTCCTACAAACTAGTTGATTAAAGAAAATTTTCTAAAAAAGAAAAATATTTTTTTGTTAATTTTTGTATTTTTTATGAATTTTCTAAGATTAAAAACTAATTAAAATAATTAAATATAATAAAGACAGATATTATAACTACAAAAAATCTAAAAAAAAATCAAATTAATTAAGAAAAAGTTGGGATCTAAAAAATATAAAAAAGCCCTAAAAGTTACTGTTTGAATTAAAAGTAATTAAACTAATTAAATCTAAACCTAATTTAAATTAATTAAATTAAATAAACTAACTAATGTTAACCTAAGGGACTAACAGTGAAAAGGACACAAGGACTAACAGAGTAACAGGCTATCTAACTACAGGGACTAACACTTGTAACTACAAAAGATAAAATTACACAATTGGTCCCTGAGATGGACCCCGATTGCAAACTTGGTCCTAAGTGCTTATTTTACAAAACTTAAAAAAGCAAAGTTATAAAGCAGCTTAATGGCAACATTTTTAATAAAAGCAACTAAAGCTAAAACTCACTTAATAAGCCAGAAATGTGGCTTATTGGACTGACAGAAAGCTAATAAGCTTAAAAGCTTATTGAGCTTTTTCTTGGAGCTTAAGAGCTCAATATAAGCTGAAAGTGAATTTAACTAACAAAACTAAGCTATGTCTACCTATTTTAACTAACCCTAATAAGAATAAGCCCTAAATTAAGCTAAAACAGAAATAAGCTACCTTGACTTAACAAACACAGAAAAAAAAAGCTACTTTGCAGCCTAAATAAGCTACCCTAGAGGCCTAACTAAGCTAAACTATTTTGGGGGCTTAAAGGGGGGCCTAAGGGCTATACTAAAAAGCTAAAAAGTTAGGTGCTTATTAAGCTAAATTCAGAGAAAAAGAGGGCTGAAAACAGCTTTTTGCACCAGGGGACATTAAGCAGTGGTTAGGGGCTTATTTTGGGCTTATGAAATAAGCACAATTGTGCTTTTTACCCCAAACCAAGCAAAGACAGAAGTACAAGGGTGGCAATAGAGCTTATTTCCAAAATAAGAGGGCTTAAGGATCACTGGATCCTGCTGATTTTTAAGCTCAAAGATCAAGGTTTTCAAAAAATTGCATAGGTCACACTTTGACTTAATTTGTCAAAGTAAAGAAGGCAGAACCAAAGGACTTGGTAAATGTGGCTAGAATCAACACAATAAGCACACAAAGAGTGTGCTTAAGCTGCTTATGCAGCTTAAGCCTTTAAGCTCATTTTTGCTTACTCAAATTTGACAGAATTATAAAAGACACTTAAAAACTTGTTTTAAAACTAAAGGTGGTAATTTAAATTGCTTGATTAAACCTACACACTCAGCCAAAAGTGGCTGAGTGAGCTTGACCCATGCAAAACCCCATATGACCCGTTTTCAAGCTTAAACCAAACACCCCCTTAAATAAGTCAAAAAAGATTGTTTACTAGGTTTTTTACTTAAAACTATTAATATAGATTGAGATTAATGACAGCTGGGTAAGAAGCAAACAAGCAAACTCATTTTTCTTTCAGGATTTAAACAGGCATTTAAAAGACACAAACAACATTTCGAAATTCACAAGAAGTGTAACATCAACTTCAAATTGAATAATATTTCAAAAGTAAAATTACACTTAAAAGTAAGATGGGAAACTTAGATTACAAGTTATGAAAAGTAAATTAGTAAAGCTAATAAATAAAAACTGAGTGTGTGGTTCGTGCCCTGTCTTTTCTTGAATTTATTGAAGTACAAGGTCTTCAAATGTGTGTTTCTTGTGTGTGTACAAAGCCCCGCATCAATCCTAGCCCTTAGATTAAAGTTGTGTTTCTTTTTGATCACAATCCACCATTGATATAGCTCGGGAATAGTGGGATTGCCAACCTGGACCAAATTAAAGGTTAGTGGAGTGTGGGAAAGGGTTGGACTGGGTCTTTAGAAGGGTTGGGTAAAAGTTGAAGCTGGTTCTCGTTGTTGGTGGTGCTTTTGAGGAGATGGCTGGGAAAGTGTATGAGAGCGGGGGGGTTATTGTTACAGGTTTTAAAAAACTTTCATTTGACCAAAAAAGAACCCCACATCTTTTATACACTTGCACACTCTTTTGTTTCTTTTTCTTTTAGTTATAAAACAGGATCAAAAATGGCAAAAGCAGCCCTTGTGTTTTAAAAGAACAAAGATAAAGAAGGTTTCAACTAATGGCAGTTTCAGCCCTTGTGTTTTATAAAGAGATAAAAGGTTTTGTAAAATTACAAATTCAGTCCCTCTCATGTTTAAAACACTTTTCTTTTATACAAACCCTTTTTAAACTTGACAATTTTAGTCCCTAGGGTTTTATAAAAACTGCTAATGGGCCTTAATGGGCTTTGGGTTTTGTATTGGGCTTTTGTTATTGGGCTTTTTAAGGTTCAATAAGGTTTGTGATGGGTTTTGTGTGTACAATGGCTGAGATTGGCTTGTTCAAGGGCTAGGATCGGGCCTTCAAAGTCTTCATAGTCTTTGTCAAATGCACACAAATGGGTTGTTGTCATTGATTGAGGGCCCATTTGGTCTTCACAGTCTTCGTTAATATACTATTGGGCTTTCCCGGCCCATCAGATGGGTTGAGATTGCAATCAATAGTATTCTTCAATTACGGCTCCGGTTTTGACTGTTAATTTGTTGAGTTGACTTTGACTTTGACTTTTCTGGTCTTTGGCTTTGATTATAGCATTGGTCTTCAACAGCTTTTCCATTCCGAGGCCAGTTTTTGTCGTTTTGGCTTGTTTTCGTCCGTTTTCTTGGTTATCCGGTCCTGCACAATCATTTAGCAAAACAGCGTAACTCTTTGGGCATTTTAAGTCCGTTTTTGGTTATTTCAGCTCGTTTTTAAAGGTAAAGGTATGTCGTATTTAGCATCATACCATACTACTTCCATTCGGGTATTGATGGTTGTACTAACATTCACGATAGGCCTTTGATGTTCGGCCTTAACCTTGCACACGTTCAACACTTGCTAACATAAGTTGGCAATGTAAGACTCAATATTTGGCCACCAATTAGCTTTTTCATGTCTTGGTACATTTCTTCAGAACTGGGTGAGATGGATAGAGTAATTTAACTTATGGGATTGTGCTAATCCATGGAATCTTAAGTCACCATAGCAATGTAACCAACTTCTGCCGTTTAAACATAAAGTCACATCGACGTGTGGCTCCAATTTTTCCTTGGGTATATCCTTTATGATCATACCGCCTACATCTTCATTCTTAAGATTCTCTGGTTTCAGGGCTTCGATCTGAGCTTCTAATATTCATTTGGGAAGATCCAAGCCAATAGTCATAACTAAGGCTCGAAACCTGACAATGGTAAATCAATCCCTTGCCTTTCGGCTCAATGCATTGGCCACTACGTTTGCATTTTCCAGTGTGATAACGAATGTCAAATTCGTATCACTTATCTAAATTCTTGCCAATTGCGCTGCCTCTTGTCTAAGCTCCTTTTTGGTCAAGAATGTGTTGTAGACTTCTTTTAGTCGATGAACACGGTGCATTTGGTTCCATATAGATATGTTCCATATCTTTTTAGAGCAATACACCCACCGATCCAAGTTCTAAATTATGTGTGGTGTAGTTCTTCTCATGAATTTTTAGTTGTCGAGAAGCATAGGCAATCACCTTCTCTCTCTACATCAATACAGCACCTAAACCCTTGTGTGAAGCATCACAATAGACCACAAAGTCTTCGCTTCCTTCAGGTAAAGCCAGAATTGGCGCACTGGACAACTTATGCTTTATTAACTGAAAAGTGTTTTCTTCCTTTTTACCCCAATCAAATTTGATTCCTTTCTGAGTAAGCTTTGTCATTGATTTATCAATCTTCGAAAATCCCTCGATGAACCTTCGATAGTAACCAGCAAGACCTAAAAATTGGCGGATCTCCGTCGGTGTCTTAGGAGATGCCCAATCTTTGATAGATTCTATCTTGGCTGGATCCACATGAATGCCTCGGCTATCAATGACGTGACCGAGAAATTGTACCTTCGGAATCCAAAATTCACATTTTGAAAACTTGGCATACAACTTCTCCTTTTTAAGCAATTCCAAAATCGCCTTAAGATGTTCTTCGTGCTCTTTCTTGTCCTTTGAATAAATAAGTATGTCATCGATGAAGATAATTACAAACTTATCCAAGTAGGGCTTGCACACTCGGTTCATGAGGTCCATGAATACCGCATGTGCGTTTGTTAGTCCGAATGGCATAACCTGAAACTTATAATGACCATACCGAGTTCAGAATGCAGTCTTTGGAATGTCTTGCTCTCGTACTCTAAGGTGGCGATAACCCGATCTTAAGTCTATCTTGGAGTAAATACTGGATCCTTGGAGTTGATCGAATAAATCGTCGATCCTCGGGAGTGGATAACGATTCTTCACCGTCAATTTGTTTAACTCCCGGTAGTCAATGCACATCCTGAATGACCCATCCTTCTTTTTGACGAACAAGATCGGGGCTCCCCAAGGTGAGGAACTAGGTCTTATGAAGCCTTTGTCGGAAAGCTCTTGTAGTTGTTCCGACAATTCCTTCATTTCGGACGGTGCCAATCGATACGGTGCTCGAGCTACGGGCGCGGCTCCTGGAATCAAGTCGATCTGGTGTCCACTGGTCGGCCGGTGGATGACGGGCAAGTCCTCGGGAAACACTTCAGGAAAATCTCGGACGATTGGTACGTCCTTAAGTTGCTTTCCTTCTGACTTGTCCTCCTCCTTCTTGGCGGATATCTGTGCCAAAAAGATCTGACATCCTTTCGCCATGTACTCTTGAGCCTTTGAACACGAGATAATGGTCAACCGAGATTCTCTCCCGTCGTTACTTTCGTTACTATGAAAAATCAAGGTTTCATTCCCATAGGGAATTCGAACAAGTTTCTCATCACACACGATCACGGCGTGACACCTTCTTAACTTTCCCTGACGATAATAACGTCGAAACTACCCAGTTCTACGGGCATTAGATCTATGTTGAACGGATGGTTTAAGAAATTTAAAGTGCAACCCCGCATTATAGTGTCTACCCCGACTATTTTCCCATCAGCTAATTCGACATCGTAACTATTTTCTAGTGGAGTTGGGGCGATGTTAATCAGGGAACTAAATGCAGTAGATATAAAGCTTCTATCGGCACCAGTGTCGAATAAGATAGATGCATAGCGGTTGTTTAAGAGGAACGTACCCGTGACGACATTAGAGTCCGGGTCCCTCGATGCATTTCCTTTCTTCTCTGTATTCACAACTGACGTATACCCAGCACTTGTGCTTCCCATTTCCCATCATATTCTCAATTTTTGGAATCTCTCTTGAAATGTCCTAGAGCTCCACATTCAAAACAACCATTCCCTTTTGGATTTCCCACTTCCCTTTTGAGTATAGCAGTTTGTATTGCTAGAAACTCTTGCAGAAAAATATATTGCGGGCTAAGCTGCCCTACCTTGTTACATTTGTGGTTTTCTGTGTAAACGGCATTGTGATGAAAATGGGCACTTGGTGCACTTGGGCAAAGATCCACCGTATAGATTCTTTTCACCCGACCCCATATTGTAGACCTTGGCGACATTCTGTCTCTTAAAGGGTTGTTGTTGATGGCCATGGTTGTTTCTGGATGAATCATCAGCCTTCCTTTTGTTGTCAGTCTGCCTTTCCGCATAGGTGCGGAGTTTCTGATCCATCAAGTCGTTGGCCAACTCAATAGTCTCATCCAACGTCTTAGGTCTGGAAGACTTCACATTTCCATAAATGTTATCAGGGAGTCCACTGATGTACTTGTCAACCTTCTCAGTTTCATTAGCAACAAACTTGGTACATATCAGGGTTAGCTCTTGGAAACGTTCAGTGTATGTTGGAACATCGTTCCCTTTGACCTTTAGGTTCCACAACTCGATTTCTAGTTTCTTGATTTCACCCTGCGAACAATACTTGTCAGTCATCTTCTTCTTGAGTACTTCCCAAGTTATTGAATATGCATCAGGACCTAAGGTTCTTATCTGACCATTCCACCAAGTCAAAGAAGCCCCTAACAGAGTGCAGGTGGCAAACTTAACCTGATTTTCAATAGCACAACCACTAATATTGAAAACTGATTCCATCTTTTCAATCTACCGAGTTAAACCGACAACGCCTTCATTTCCTTTGAAGTTCAAAGGTTGACATTTCATGAAGTTATCATAGAAACAAGGGCGTGTAGTTTGCACATTCCTTCGGTTATCCCCATGTGAACTGTGGCTTCCATCTCTATTGGTGGAGTTTCGTAGAAGAGCTTGATCAATCATATCTTAGACAGATTCTGGGGTCATGTTGTTTGGGTTGGTGTTGTTAGGTAGGGTATTCAGTCCTCGTCTCGTCACAGGCGCCATGATTCATCTAAATCACAAGAGACAAAATGTGAGGTCATGACAAGACATACAATAATTTATAGATGAGACAACAACACAAGAGAGGTATATAGTACAACATAACATATCTATTTCATTCATAACCTGGAAAATTTTACATGAAATAGTTTTTGGTACACAAAATACAATACAAAAGATCTAAGGCTATGCTAGCGGGGAGAACCCCTAATACTTAACATGCCTGAACAACTGCCTAGCAAAGTAAAATGACATAAACTACTAGATGTGACTATCCACATCTCTAGAAGCATCTTGGTGATCTAGACTTCTAACATTTGGTCCCGGTTGTCTAGCTCTCCTTTGCTGCTCTTGCAGTGCTAACAACTCGGCCTGCATGCTACCCATCTCTCACCTCATGTCTCTCATCACACAGAGAGTCTCTACTATCTGTGCCTAACGCCTATGGTTAGTCTCTCAAAGCTCTGCTATCTCAGCCTACTACATCTGGGAGCGAGTCTCATGTACCTGGTGTTATGTCTGAATAAGAGTACCCTGCAACTATAGCTGTGTCTGATGTGCATGGAATTCTGTTTTTCTTCTCTTTGTTGTTTTTTTTTGTTGTTTTTTTTCCTTTATCTTTTTTGTTTTTTTTTTCTTTTTTCTGTTTTTTCGTCCCTTGCGTGCTTTTTTGTTTCTTTCTTTTCTCTTTTGCTGTGTTTTTTCCTTTCTTTTTTTTTTTTTCTTGTTCTTTTGTCTTTTTTTTTGATCTTTTTTTGTTTCTTTTTTTTTTTTATTGTGTTCTTTTGTTTCTTTTATATTGTTTTTTTTGTTTTTCTTTGTTTTCGTTTGGTCTTTGTTTTTTGGCTTTCTTGTGTTTGTGGTCTTGTTTTTTGTCTCCTTTTTGATTTTTCTCTCTTTTTCTTTGTCTTTTGTTGTTTTTTTCTCTTTTTCTTTCTTCTTCTTCTTGTCTTTTTCTTTCTTGGTTTTTCTTTTGTTTTCTTTTTCTCTTATTCTTTTTTTGGTTTTTTCTTTTTGCTTTTCTCTTATTTTTTTTTTTTCTGCTTTTTGTTTGTTTTTTTCTGTTCTCGTTTCTTTTTTTTCTTTGCTCTTTTTTTTTGTATTGTTTGTTTTCTTTTGTTCTTTTTTCTTTTTTTTTCTTCTTTTTGTGTTTTTTTTTTGTTCTCTGGTTCTTCTCCTTTTTTTTTTCTTTGTCTTTTTTTTTTTTTTGGCTTATTTTTTTTATGTTGTTTCTTTTGTTTTTTGGGTTCTTGTGTTTTTTAGCACGGTGGGCCTTTCTTCCTCTGTTGGTCTTAGCTCTTTTTCTTTCTTTTTTTCTTTTTTGTCTGTGTTTTTTTTTTGGTGGCTTTTTTCTTTTTTGTCTTCCTTCGTGATTGTTCTTTCTTTTCCTCTTTTTTTTTTGTTGTTTTTTGTTTTTTTTTGTTTTTTTTTTTTCTTTTCTCTTTTTTTTTATTTTTTTTTCTTTTTCTTTTTTTGGGCTTTGTTCCTCTTGTTGGCTATTTTTTTTCCCTCTTTTTGTTTTTTTCTTGTTTTTTTTTTTTTTCTTCTCTTTTTTTTTTTGCTGTTTTTTTTCTTGGGATTTTCTGTTTTGTTTTTGTTTTTTCTTTTCTTGTTTTTTTGTGTTTCATTCTCTATGTTATTTTTTTGTTTTTTCTGTCGTTTTTCTTTTTTTTTAATTTCGTTCTTTTGTTTATCTTTTTTCTTTTTGCCTGTTTTTCTATTTGTTGTTTTTGGGGGTATTCTGTTGTTTTTTTGATTATTCTTTTTTGTTTTTGTGTTTTGGGCCTGTCAATTGCATTTTTTGGTGTTTTTCTCTTTTTTTGCTGTTTCTTTTTTTCTGTGTTTGTTTTTTTTTCTCTTGGTTTTCTTTCTTTTTGTTTTTTTTTTTTTTTTTTTTGTTCTTTTTTTTGTTAGTTTTTTGTTTCTTTCTTCTATTTGGTTTTTTGTTCGCTTTTTTTTCCTTTTTTTTTTTTTTTTCTTTTTTTTCTATTTTTTTTTTTTTGGCTTTTCTTCTGCGTATTTTTATTTTTTCTTTTTTTCTTTTTTTTGCTCTTGACTTTTTGTTTCATGTTTTTTTTTTTGTTTTGTTTTTCTTTTGGCTCTTGTTTTTTTTTTCGTTTGTATTTTTTTATTGTGTTTTGTTTGTGTCTTCCTCTTTGTGTTTTTTCTCTTTTTTTTTTTTGTTTTTTGTTCTGTCTTGTTTTTTTATTTCTTTTTTTTTTGTTTTTTCTTTTTTTGGTTTAGTCTTCTTTTTTTTTCTTTTTTGTTTCTTTTTCTTTTCTGCTTCTCTTTTCTTTTGTTCTCTCTCTGTTCTTTGGGCTCTTTTTGTTTTTTTTTCCTGTGACTTTTCTTTTTTTTTTTTGCTCCTCTTTTACTGCTTGGTTTTCCTTTTTATCTTTTTTTTGGCGTTTTTGTTTTCCTTTTTTTTTTTTTTTTTTTTTTTTTTTTTTTTTGTATGCCTCTGTTTGTTTTCCTTTTTTTTGGTTTGTTGCTTCTTTTTTTTTTTTTCTGGTTTTTTTTTTTTTTTTTTTCCTTTTGCTTTTTCTTTTTTTGTTTTGTTTTTTTTTTTTGCTCTCTTGGTTTTGTTTTTTTTTTGTTTTTTTTTTTTGTTTTTCTTGTTTTTTTTCTGTCTTTTCTTTGTTTTATTTTTTTTTTTTGTTTGTTTTTTCTTTTTCTCTTTTTTTATGCTCTTCTTTTTTTTGTCTTTTGTTTCTTATTTTGTCTTTTTGTTTTTGTCTGTCTTTTTTTGGTCTTTTTTTGGGATTTGTTTTTTTGTTTTAGGTTTCTTTTTTTCTTTTGTTTTTTTGCTTTTTGCTTTTTGTTTCCTTGTTCCATGTTTTTCTGTTGTCTTTTTTTTTTTTCTTCCTTTTTCTTTCTTCCTCTTTTTTCTTTTTTTTCTCTTTTCCTCTTTCTTCTTCTGTCTCCGTCTTCTTCTCCTCTTTCTTTTTCTTTTTTTTTTTCTTCTTTTTTGTTTATTTTTTTGTTTTGCTTTTCTTTTTTTTTTTTTCTTTTTTTTTTTTTTTTTTTTTTTACTTCCTTCTTGTTTGTCTTTTGTTTTTGTTTTTTTTTTCTCATCTTTTTTAGTATATTTTTTTTTTTTTTTCCTTTTTCTCTCTTTTTGTTGTTTTTTTTTTCTCTATGTTTTTTGTTTTTGTTTTTTTTCTTTGCTTCTTGTTTGTTTTTTCTTCTTTTTCCTTTTTTTTTTTTTTTTTTTGATCTTTTTTTTTGTAATATCCTTTTCTTTCTCTTTTTATTTTTTCTTTTCTTTGTTTCTGTTTTCATTTCTTTTTGTTTTTTTTGTTTCTTTCTTCTTTTTTTTTTTTTATTTTTGCTTGTTTTTCTCTTGTCTTTTTTTTTTTTTTCCTTCTACTCTTTTTATTTTTTGTTTATCATTGTCTTTTTGTTTGTTATTGTCTTTTTTTTTTTTTTGTCTTTCTTTTGTTTTTCTTTTTTTGTTTTCTTTTTTTGTTTTCTTTTTTTTTTTCTTTTTGTTTATTTCTCTTTTCTTTTTTCTCTTGCTTTTTTGTTGTTTTTCATTCCTGTTTTTTAATTTCGTTGTTTTGTTTTTTTTTTGTGGCTTCTTTCTTTTTGCTTTTACTAGTGTTTTTTTAGTTCTAATTTTATTTTATTTTTTTTCTCTTTTTTTTTTTTTCCTTTTTTTGTCTCTTCTTTTTTTTTTTTTTGTTATTCTTTTCTTTTTTGTTTTTTTTTTTTTTTTTTCTCGCTTTGTTTTGTTTTTTTTGGTTTCTTCTTTTTTTTTTTTTTTTGTCTTTTTTTTTGATTTTTTGTTTTTTATGGCCTTTCTTTTGCTTACTTCTTTTTTTTTTCTTGGTTTTTTATTTTTTTTTTTCTTTTTTACCCTTTTTTTTTTTTTCTTTTGTTTTTTGTTCTCTTTTTTTTTTTGTTTGTTTTCTCTTTTGTTTTTTTTTTTTCTCTTTTGCTTATGTTTTTGGCTTTTTTTTTTGTTTTTTTTCTATTTTTTGTTTTGCTGTCTTTGTTTTCTTCTTTTTTTCTGCTCTTTTTTTTTTTTTTTTGTTTTTGTATTATTTTTTTTTTTCTTTTTGTTTTTATTTTTTTTTTTTTTTTTGTTTTTTTTCTTTTCTTTTTTTTTTTTTCTTTCTTTTTTCTTTCGTTTTGTGTGCTTCTTGTTTTTGTTGGTTTTTTTCTGGCTTCTCTTTGTTATTTTTTGTTTTTTTTTTTTTGGCTTCTTTTTGTGTTGTCTTTCTTTGTTTCTGTTTTTGTTTCTTTTTTTTGTTTGGTTTTTTTTTTTTTGTTCTCTCTGCTTTGTATCTATGGCTTTTTTTTGTTTTTTTCTTCTTTTTCTCTTTTTTTCTTTTTTCTGTTTTTTCTTCTTGTTTGGCATCTTCTTCTTTTTTTTTCTGTTTTTTTTTTTTTTTACTTGTCTTTTTTTTCTTTCTTTTGTTTTCGTTTTTTGGCTTTGTTGTTTATTTTCTTTTGTTCTTCTACTTTTTTTTTTCCTTTCTTTTGTTTCTTGCTTTTCTTTTCTTTTTCTTGTTGTCTTATTTTTTGTTGTTGTCTTTTTTTTTTTTCTTTTTTTGATCTTGTTTTTGTTTTGTTTTTTTGTTTTTTTTTATTTCTTCTTTTTTTTTTTTTCTTCTTTTTTTTCTTGTTTTTTTTTTTTTCGGGTTTCTTTTTTTTATTTTTTTTGCTGTTTTGTTTTTCTTTTTTGTTTTTCTGCTCTCTTCTTGTTTCTTATTTTTCTTTTTTCTTATGTCTTTTCTGTTTTGTTTTTTTTTTTTTTTTTCTATTCTTTCTTTTTGTCTCTTTCAGTTTTCTGTCTTTTTATGTTTTTTTCTTTTTTTTTTCTCTCTTTCTCTTAGTTTTTGGGTGTCTTCTTTTGCCTTCTTCTTCTTTTGTTTTGTTTTTTATTTTTTTTTTTTCGTTTTTTTTCTTGCTTTGCTTCTTCTTTTTTTTTCTGGGTTTTTTCTACGTTGTTTTTTTGTTTCTTTTTTTTTTTTTTTTTGTCTTTCTGCTTTCTGGCTTTTTGTCTTGTTTCTATTTTTTTTTTTCTTTTCTTTTTTTTTTTTCTTTTTTTATTTTTTTTTTCTTTTGGGCTTTTTCTTTTTTTTATGCTGTCTGTTTTTCTTTTTTCACTTTTTCTCTCTTTTCTGTCTTTCTTTTTTTTCTTTTCTTTTCTTTTTTTGATTCATTTTCTTTTTTTTTTTTTTGTTTGCTGTTTTATTTTGTCTACTTTGGTTTCTTCTGTTTTCTTTTTCCTTCTTTGTTCTTGGTCCTTTGATTTTTTTTCTTCTTTTTTTTTGCTTGTTTCTTGATGTCGTTCTTTTTGGTTTTTTTTTTTTTTCCTGTTTTTTTTTGCTGCTTTTTCTCTTTTTTTTCTCCATTTTTTTTGTTTTTTGTTTTTTCTTTTGTTTCTTTTTTGTGCTTGGCTGCTTTGCTTTGTTGTGTTGGTTTCTCTTGGCTTTTTTTTTTTTTCTTGTTTTTTGTTTTTTCTCTTTTTTTTTTTCTGTTACTTGTTTTTTTTTGTTTTTGGTCTTTTTTTTGCGCACTTTCTGTCTTTATTTCTTCCTTTTGTCTTTTTTTTTTTTTCTTTTATTTTATTTTCTTCCTTTTTCTTTTTTTTTTTTTTTTTATTGTTCTTCTCTCTTGTTTCTTTTGTGTCTTTCTTTCTTTTTATTTCTTTTATTCTTTTTTTTTTTTTTTCTATTGTTTTTTTTTTTACTCTTTTTTGTGTTTTTTGATTTTTTCTGCTCTGTTCGCTTTTTGTTTTTTTTTTTTTTCTTCTTTACCTTGCTTTCTTTTCTTTGTTGTTTTTTTTTTTTTTCTTTGCTTTCTTTTGTCTGGACTTTTTTTGTGTTTTTTTTCTTGTGTGTTTTTTTATCTCTTTTTCTTTTTTTTCTTTTATTTTGTTGTTTTCTTTGTTTGTATTTTTTTTTTTCTTGTTATTATTTGCTTTGTCTTTCTTTGGTTTTTGTGTTTTTTCTGGGCCCTCTTTTTTTCTTTTTTTTTCTTTTTTTTTTTCTTCATTTTTTTCTTTATTTTTGTGTTACGCTGTTTCTTTTTTTTTTATCTTTTGTTTCTTTTTTTCTTCATTTTTTCTGGGTGTATTTTTATTGTTTTTCGATGTTTTCCTTTTTCTTTTCTTTCTTGGGGCTGCTATTTTGCTTTTTTGATTTTGTTCTTTTTCTTTGTCCTTCTCTTCTTTTTTTTGGTTCTGTTTTTTTTTTTTGTCTCTCTTTCTGTTTTCATGTTCCGTTTCTTTGTCTTTCGTCGTTTTTTGTGTCTTTTTTTTGGTTTTTGGTTGTCTTTTCTGCTTCTTTTTTTTTTTGGTTTTTTCTTATGTTTTCGTTTTGTTTGCGTCTTTTCTTTCCTTTGGTGGTTCTTTGTTTTTGTCTTCTTTTTTTTTTCTTCTTTTTCTTTTTTTTCTTTTTTCTTTTTTGTCTTTTTCTCTTGTCTTTGTTTTCTTTTGTTTTTTTTCGTGTGGCTTGTTTTTTTTGGGTTTGTCTTTGTTTTTTTCTTTATTGTCTTTTTCTTTTTACTTTCTTTTTTTTTTTTTATTTGTTTCTTTTTTTTTTTTTTTTTCTTTTTTTCTTTTCTTTGTTATTTTTTTTTTCTGTTTTTGTTTTTTTCTTGCTTTTTCTTCTTGTGGGCTTTTTTTTTGGGGAGGGCTTGGGCTTTTCTTATCTATGTTTTTTTTTTCTTATTTTCTGTTTTTTTTTTTCTTGCTTTTTTTTTTTTTTGTTTCTTGCTTTTTTTTTTTTTTTTTTCTTTTTCTTATCTGCATTTGGTTTTTTCTGGGGGTTTGTTCTTTTTTTTTTTCTCTTTGTTTTTTCTCTTGTCTTTTGTTTTGTTCTTTATGTTTTTTTTTTTTTCCTCCTTTTCACTTTTTCTTTTTTGTTCCTTTTTCCTCTTTTTTTTTTTTTTTTTTATTTTTTTGGTTTCTCTTTTTTTTTTGTTTTTTGTTGTTCTTTTTGTTTTTTTTGATTTTTTTCTGTTTTTTGTTTTTTTTTCTTTTTTTCATTTTTTTTTTTTTTTTTCTTTTTTTTGTACTTATTCTTCATGTTTCTTTTTTGTTTTTTTTATTGTGTTTGGTTTGTTTTTTTGTCTGGTTTTTTTCTTTGTTTTCTCTTCTGTTTTTTTTTTTTCTTGTTTTTTTCTTTTGTTTTTTTGTTTTGTTTTCTTCTTCTGTTTTTGTGTTTTTTTTTTTTTGTCTGTTTTTTTGTTTTCTGTTTTCTTTTTTTTTTCTTTTTTTGTTGTTGTTTTTGGTTTATTTTTTATTTTATCTGTCTATTTTTATTGTTTTTTTGTTGTCTTCTTTGTTTTTTTTTTCCTTTTGGTTCTTATCTTTTCTTTTTTTTTTCTTTCCTTTTGTTTTTTTTTTTTTTTTTTGCTGTTTTTTCTTTTGTTTTTTTTTTTTTTTCTATTGTTTTTTGTGGCGTTGTTTGTTTTGGTTTTTTTCTTGCTGTCTCTTTTTTTGGTTTGTTTTTTTCTCTTGTTTTTCTTATGTGTCTTCTCTCTTTTGTTTTCTTTGTTTTTTTTTCTTTTCTGCTTTTTTTGTTTCTTGTTCATCTCTTTCTTCTTTTTTTTTTTTTTTTCTATTTTTTTCCTTGTTTCTGGTCGGTCTTTTCTTTTCTTTTTCTCTTCTTTTCTGTTTTTGTCTCTTTTGTGTGTTTTTCTCTGTTTTTTCTTTTCTTTTTTTTCTTCTGCCTTTTTTTTTTTTTTTTTTTTTGTGCTGTTTTTCCTTTTTTTGCGCTTTGCCTCTGGCTGTTTTTTTCTTTTTTTTCTCTTTTTTGTTTTTTTTTTTTTTTTCCTCTGTTCCTTTTCTTTTTTTATTATTTCTTTCTTTTTTTTGTGTTTCTGTTTTTTATTTTTTTCTTTGTTTGTCTTTATCTTTTTTGCCTTTTTTTTCTTTTTTTCTTGTTTCTTTGGGGTTTTTGTTTCTTTTTTTTTTTTTTTTTCTTTTGGGGCTTCGTTTTTTTTTTTGTCTCTTTTTTCTGTTCTCTTTTTTTTCTGTTTTTTTTTTTTTTTGCTTATTTTTTTTTTTTTTTTTTTTTTTTTTTTTCTTCTTTTTCTCTTTTTTTTGTTCCCTGTTATTTATTTTTTTTTTGTTTTTTGTTTTTTTATTGTTCTCTTTTTTTCTATTTGTGTTCACTGGTTTTTTGTTTCTTGTACTTTTTCGCTTATTCTTTTTCACTCACACTTTTTCACACCTTCACTCCCTTCTCTGTTTTTCTTTACTTTATGTCTTTTTTTTCTACTTCTTTTTTTTTTTTTTTTTTCTTTTTTTTTCTTTCTTTTTTTTTTTCTTTTTGTTCTTTTTTTTTTCTTTTTGTTGTTTTTCTTCTCCTTTTTTTGTTTTTTGCTTTTTCCTTTTGTTTGCTTTGTCTATTTTTTCTTTTTGTTTTTTCTTTTTGTTTTTTTTTCTTTTCTTTATTTTTTTTCTTTCTTTTGTTTTTTTGTGACTTTTTTTTGTTCTTCTCGGGCGCTTTTTAGATGCGACTTTTCTTTTTTTGCCTTTTCTGCTTCTTTAGTGTTTTTCTTTTTTATTTTTCTATTTATATTCTTTTTTTTTTTTTTTCTCTTGCTCTTCTTTTGTGTTTCTTTCTTTTGTCTCTTTTTGTTTTTTTGTTTGGGCTTTTTTATTTTCTGGTTTCTTTTTTTTCTCTGTTTTTTTTTTGGCTTCTGCTTTTGTTTTTTTTTTTTTGTTATCTTTTTTGTTGCTTGTGTTCCCTTTTCTATTTTTCTTTTTTTGCTTGCTCTTGTGCTGTTGTTGTTTACTTACTTTCTTTCTTGTTTTTTTTCTTTTGTTTTTTTTCATTGTTTATTTTTTTTACTTTGCTTTTTTCTTTTTTTTTTCTTTTTTTTTGTTTTTTATTTGTTTCTTTTCTTCTGGTTTCTTGGTTTTTCTGCTCTCTGGGCTCTTTCTTCTCGTTGTTCTTTTTCTTTCCCTTCTTTTTTTTTCCTTTTGTCCTTCCTTCTTTGTTATCTTTTTTTTCTTTTGTTCTCTTTTTCTTTTTTTTTCTCCTTTCCTCTTTTTTTTTTTCTTCTGTTCTTTTTTTTTTTTTGTTTTTCTTTTTTCTTTTTTTTTTTTTTTTTCCTTTTTTGTTTCTTGGTCCTTTTCTTTTTGGGTCTTATTTCTTTTATCTTTTATGTTGTTTTTTTTTTCTGTTTTTGTTTGCTGTTTTTTTTTGTTTTTCTTTGTTTGGTTTTGTTTTTTCTTGGGGGCTTCTTTTGTCTTCTTTCTTGTTTTCTTTTTCCTTTGTTTTTTCTTTTGTTTGTCTTTTTTCTTATCTTTTCTTTACTTTCTTTGTCTTTTCTTTCTTTTTTTTTTTTTTGTTTTTGTTTTGTTTTATTTCTTCTTCGTTTTTTGCTGGTCTGTTCTCTTTTGTCTGTTCTTTTTTATTTCTTTGTTTTTTTTTTTTGTTGTTTTCTTCTCTTTTTTTTTTTTTTTTTTTTTCTTTTATTTTTTTTTTTGTGTCTTTTCTTTTCTTTTGTTTTTTTTTTTTTTGTTGTTTTTTTTTCTTTTTTTCTTTATTGTTTTTCCTTTGTTTTTTTGTTGTTTTTGTTTTTCGTTTTTTTTTCTTTTTGTTTTTTCTTCTGGTCTTTTGGTTTTTTTTTTGGATTCCAGTTTCTCTGTTTTTATTTTTTTTTTTTTTTTTTCGCTTTTTTTCTGTTGTTTTTCTTTGTTCTTTTTCTGTTTTTGCTTTTTGTTGATTCTTGTGTCTTTTTTTGTTTTTTCCTTTGTCTTTTTGTTGGCTTCTTTTCTTTTGTTGTTTTTTTTGTTTCGCTCTGCTGCTTTTGTGTTCTTTTTTCTTTTTTTTTTCTCTTGTTTTTTCTTTTTTTTTTTTTTTTTTCTTTGTTTTTTTTTTGTTATCTTTTCTCTTTTGTTCTTTTCGTTGTTTGTATTTGTTTCTTTTTGTTTTTCTTTTATGTTGCTCTTTTTCTTTTTCTCTTTGTTTTTGTCTGTTATTTTTTTCTTCTTTTGTTTTGTTGTGTCTTTTGTTTCTTTGGTCTTGTTTTGTTTTTCTTTTTTGTTTTTTCACTTTAGTTTTGTTTTTTTCTTTTCTTTTTTTTCTTTTTCTCGCCTTTTTTTGGTTCTTTTTCTTCTTTTTGTCTTCTGTTTTGTCTTTCCTTCTTTTTCTTTTTATTCTTTTTTGTTTGTTTTTTCTTTCTTTTCTCTTTTTTTTTTTTTTTTGGATTTCTTTCTTCTCTTTCTTCTTTCTTTTTTATTCTGGTTTTTTTTGGGGCCTTTTTTTCTTTTTTTTTTTTTGCTTGTTTTGTTTTTTGTATTTTTTTTTTTGTTCTTATTCTTTTTCTTTTTTTTTTTTTTTTTGTCTTTTTTTATTGCTTTCTTTTTTTGTTCCTTATGTTTTCTTCTTGTCTTTTTTTTTATGTTTGTTTTTTTTTATTTTTTTTCTTGGTTTTTTTTTGTTTTTCTTTTTTTTTTTCTGTTTTTTTTTAGTTGGTTTTCTTTTTTTATTTTTTTTTTTTTTTATTTTTTTTCTCGTTCTTCTTGTTTTGTCTATTTTTTTTTTGTGCGTCTTTTTTTTTTTTTCTTTTGATGGGCTTTTTCTTTTTTTTTTTTTCTTCTTCTGTTCTTTTCTTGTTTCTTTTTTTTTTTTTTCTTTTTTTTTGTCTCTTGTTTGTTTTTTTGTTGTCCTTCTTTTTTCTTTTGTTTTGTTTTTCTCTCTGTTTTTGTCTGTTTCTATTTCTGTTTTTTTTTGTTTTGTCTTTTTGTTTACTTTTTTTTCTCTTTTTTTTTTGTTCTTTTTTGTTTTCTTTTATTCTTTTTTTCTTTGTGTCCCCTCTTTTCCTTTTGTACTTTTTTTTGTTTTGTCTGTGTTTCTCTTCTTTCTTTCTTGTTTTGTTTTTTTGCCCTGTTTGTTTTTTTTTTTTTTTTTCTCTTTTCTGTTGTGTTTTTTTTTCTTTTATTTCATTTCTTTTTTTTCTGTTTATTTCTGTTTTTTTTTTTGTCTATTCTACATTTTTTGATCTTTTTGGTTTGTCTTTTTTTTTTCTTTTTTCCTGTCCTTTTTTCTCTTTTTTTTTTATTTGCTTATCTTTTTTCTTTTCTCTTTGTTTTTTTATTCGTATTTTGAGCTTTTTTTGTGTTTTTTTTCACCTTTTTGGGGCCTTTTATTTTTTTTTTCGTTTTTGCTCTTTTTTTTTTTCACTTTTATTTTTCTTTGTTTTTTTTTTTTCTATTTTTTTTGTTTTGTTATCCTTTTTTCTTATTTTTTTGTGTTACTTTTTTTTGCTTTTTCTTCTCTCTTTGTTTTTTTGTTTTTTGTCTTTTCCCTTTTCTTTCTTTTCTTTTCCTTTCTTTATGTTTTTGATTTTTTTTTTTTTTTTTTATTCTTTTTATTCCTCTTTTTTTGTTCTCTTTTTTTATTTTGTTTTCTATTTTTTCTTCTTTCTTTTTTATTTGCTTTTTTTGTGTCTGCTTTTTCACGTTTTTTTTTGTTTTCTTGCTTTTTCTTGGCTTTTGTTTTTTTTTTCTTTTTTTCTCCTTTTCTTGTTTTTTTGCTGTGCTGTTTCTTGTTGTTTTTTTTTTGTTTTTGTTTCTTTCCGTTTGTTCCATTCTCTTTGTGCTGTTTTATGCTTTGTCTCTTTTTGTTTTTTTTTTTTTTTCTTTTTTTTTGGGATTTTATTTTTTTTTTTTTCTTTTTCTGTTTGTCTTTGCTTTTTGCTTTTTTACTGCTATTTTTTTTTTCGGGGTGGATTTTCTGTTTTTTCGTCTTGTTTCTTTTCTTTTTTGTTTTGTGTTATCTGTGTTTCTGTTTGGTCTTTTTGGGTTTTTCTTCTCTCTTGTGTGTTGGTGTTTTTTTTTGTTTTTTTTTGTTTATTGTTGTTTTTTGTTTTGTTTTTTTGGCTTCCTGCTCCTTTTGTTCTGCTTTTTTGTTTTTTCTTTATTTTTTTTTTCTTTTGTTTTCTTGTGTTTCTTTGTTTTGTTTTGGTTTTTTTTTCTTTGGTTCTTTTTTTTTTTTTTCTCTTTTGTTTTTTTTGGTTTTTTTTTGTTGTTTCTTTCTTGTGTGCTCTCTTTCTTTTTCTTTTTTTTTTGTTTTTGCTTTTTTTGTTTTTTTTTTTTTTTTTTTTTCTGTTTTTTTACGTTTTTTTTTTTTTTCTTCTGTGTGTTTTTCTTTGTTTCTTTTTTTCTTTTATGTTTTTTCTTTGTTCTTTTCTTTTTTTGTCTTTTCTCTGTTTTTTGTTTTTTATTTTTTCTTGCTGGTTCTTTTTTTTTTTTGTCTTCTTGTTTTGCTTTTTTAGGTTGGTTCTTTTTTTTCTTTTTTATTTCTCGGGCTCTTTGTTTTTTCTTTTTTTTCTTTGTTTTTTTTGTCTTTTTCTTTTTTTTTTATTTTTCTTTCTTTTGTTTTTTTTTGTTTTTTTTTTCTCTGTCTCTTCTTTTTGTTTTGTCTGTATTTCTTTTTTGTTTTTTTTGTCTTTCTTTTTTTTGTTTTAATTTATCTGTTGTTTTTGTGTGTGCTTTTCTATTCTTTTCTTTTGTTTTTTTCTTTGCTTTTTTCTTGTTTCTCTTTATTTCTTTTGGGTTTTGTTCTTCTTGTGCTTTCTCTTAGTTCTTTTTTTTTTCTTTTGTCTTGTTCTTGGCTTTTTTTTTTTCTTTCTATTTTTTTGTCTAGCTTCCTCGTTGCTCTCGCAGTTTCGTGCAAACAAACACGTGCCTTGCTGTCACCATATATTGCCTCATGTTCTCTAACATACGGAGAGTCTCTATCATCTGTGCTTGAGGCTTTTACGGTCAGTCTCCGTAGCTCTGCCATCCTCAGCTGTTGCATTAGGAGGGTGGGACTTATTTGAAATAGAAAATAAGCTATGAAAAATAATAAGCTCAAAAGAGCTTATTGAATAAGCTAAAGAAAAGAAGAGAGAAAAATAAGCAAAGACAATAAGCTATTAACCAACCTCAAACATCTTCATTAATAAGCTCAAAATGATTATTACAATAAGCTAATAAGCTTTAAAAATCTTTTACAAAAATACTAATAAGCTAAACTAAATAAGCTAAAATCTATACTACTTTTTTGAGAGTAAACTAGAAAAAAAAATCCTAACTAACACCACTGTTGCTGCTGCGTGAGATGTATTTATAGCCCAAGTGGGGAGGGGCAATTTCATCATTTCGGGTGGTCCAGACGTGTCTTAGTGTAAAAGTGGGGGGTATTTTCGTCATTTCGTCCCAAACGCTATCATACAGCGTACCTCGTACGCCAGCTGGATCCACCAATAAGAGCATGCCACGTAGCCTTCTAGAAACCTCGTACCTGCAATCCTATGAACAGTACCTCGTACTCCAATCATTAGAATGCCACGTGTCACCACCTGAGTGGTGCCACGTGGTGTAATCACTGTTTCGGCACCGTCACCGGAGCCACCACCGATCAACGGTGGTCAACGACGGCAGTCAATGGTGGCCAACGACGGTCAACGGCGGCGGACCACCGCCGGATCACCGGTCAACCACCGGTCAATGGTGGCTGACCACCAGTCAACCGGTGGGTCATGGTTGGGTCTGGGTCGGGTCTTGGGCCGGGTCAAGTCGGGTCTTGGGCCGGGTCTGGATCGGGTCATGGGCCGGGTCGGGTCCTGAGGGGGATAAACCCCTTTGCAGAATCGAACTCGGGACCTCTAGCTTAGAGGCTTAAGGGTTTCCCTTTTGCCATCTGAGTTAGAGCATAGCTCAATTATACATATGCAAAATTAATCCTATAAGGGCATTTGGGCTTGGACCAGATTTTTATTAATAAAAGGTTCAAATAGGGACAAAAAAGGTTCAAAATAAAAAGGTTCACATATGAAAGGCCGGTACCGTTGGAATCGTAATTTCGTGCTCTTTCTAATGGTGTGATTGAGGAATATTAACGACTTCGTTTGGATCTCGATAAACGCGAAAACGTCGTCAAAAGTCACCCGAAAATTACCGTTTTTGCTTTGTTTTCAATCCTTTGTACCTGTAAGACATAAAAACACAATACAAATATATTTGCAACCTATTTATCCATATTTTAGTGTTTTAGTCCATTTATTAGTATTTTTTGGGGTACAAATGATGTGTGTTTTAGCACACATCAGTATGTTATGTAAGCATGTATGCTAGATTGCAAACAAGTAATGTATGTGCATCCCGTGTAAACCCCATTTGTAATTGCAGTGTTTGAAAATGGTTATAGTCCAGACAAAAACTTTGACCTGGTTCTTTATAACCTTGGCTCTAGATACCAATCTGTAACACCCCCAAATCTAGGTTGCAGCGAAATGTTAAATATCCGAGGGCGTTACTTCATAGATCAATAGCATAAGATATGAGAACGACCACTAAACGTGTCATTTTAAAAAGATACATTGGATTTAACTAAATACTTGTTCATTACATAAGCTCATGGCTTCAATTGACGACAACATAATAAATTTTCGTTTATAACAAAAGTTCCCAAAATATAATACGCACTAAATCTATAGTACTGACTCACCAAAGTGTACCCCCAATGTATCGATGGCACCACGTTCTTATTTGACCAGAGAAGACATGCTAAAACAATACTCAACATAAATGGTAATTCATATGTTTATGTAATCTAGTGTAGGACCCAATATTTCCAATGTATAAATTACAAACATAAGATGTAAACATCAAAAAAAGTAATTACGTTATCCTAAGCTCATGACACAGAAGCTCGACGATATAAGCACTAAATTGCCAATATTTTGCCCGTGAATGATGTCAAACCTGCAACATCCCAACATCAGACATGGCATATGTTTTTTGTCCGGAGGACCGCACATTTAGCTCTACTCACCCAAACAGGGACGTCAAAACCCAAATAGATCTATTTATAACATTCGCTGTAACATTCCTGAATATTCGAATTTAGATTGACGATTTCAATCTTTGACTTTTAGGGTCTGGCTTGACTAATAAGAACGATCATCTAAATCACGTTTTCACGACTCGAACTCTAAAGCAATTTGATGTGGAATGACATTCCTGACAACATTTTTTGTTTGCCCGAGACAGGAAACAGCCAAAACGGCAAAAACACACCGCAAACATTATTCGAACAATCTACAAACCGACACACAAAAACCATTAATTTGTTTTAACTATCAGAATTTAATTAATAAAAATATTAAATAAATTATTCACATTTTTAATTAAAAGCTTTTTAAAACGACGACAATTCGAGTTTGAAATTCCATTTCTTATTTCTTACTGATCGAAACCGTTCAGAAACAGAATAACGTATATTTTATAAATTGTTATAAATATTACAAATATTATCATCGAAAAATACTCATTTTTATCGAAAAAAGATTTGAAAAACAATGCGCAAGTTCTGCGTAATCATCCGTTAAGCACGCTCAAATGAGTCCCTAACCGTTTATATCAAAACTAATAATAAAATGTTACGCTTTAAACCCCTCACTATAAAAACTTTTCACATTAAATATATAAAATAAAAAAATCTATAAACCCCTCATTTTTTTCATTTAATCACATAATACACACATATTTCTCCTCTCCACTCTTCTACTTCCGGCGAACCTCCCACCGCCGGCCACTGTAGCGCCGCCGCCGGAAAACTTTTCCGGCGGACATATCCGACGAAGACCAAAAAGGTTACTCACCACTCGATCTATCCGATCCCCATACTCACTCTCTTCCACGCGCCATTTTTCCCTCCCCCTCTCCGACAGCCGCAACCCATCACCACCATAACATCACCACCATCTCAATCTCCTCGTCGCTCTCTCCATAAGGGTGCGTTCGGTGCTGTCGTAAACCCAAAAAGGGTGCGTTGGGTTGTTATAAACAACACCCAAAGGAGTGCGTTTTGGTTTGTAAGATAACACCACGAGGGTGTTTATTTTCGGGGGTCATAAGCCCCAAGAAGGGTGCGTTTGGTTTTATTTACAGAAACGAAGGATGCGTTTGGGTCGAGCTCATTGGGCTTGTTGGCCCAACAACTCTAGTCCGAATGTTATTAAAAGTCCAATAGGGTTTCAATACATGATCCAACTTATTTTTCCTAGTTTGATTAGGTATTTAAGATTACTATTAAGCTATTTTTAGTGTATGGCTTATTCAATAAGCTAATAAGCTCGCTAATGGGCTTTGTTTTTGGCACGATATGAGCCCGAATAGCATTTTAAGTGTTTGGGCTTGACCCATTTAGGTACAATAACTTCCTAAGTCTATAATAAAGTCCTCATAAAGCACATAACGCTACGACCAATAAGTGTCCCAAGCTTATTTGGTGGCGTTTATAGGCTCGTGTTTGCACACGGTAATTGGGCCGGCGAAGCCCATTAAGGGTTCCTGTAGGTTTTTCTAAAGTACATGAAGTCCATGTGGGCCCAATAAGCATATCAGACCTCCTAATAAGGAGAAAGTGATTATTATCAATATGAGACCCACAGAGCTTGGCATGTTGGTCCTTCTTTAGGACGTTCATAAGGTCTATAGGCTAATAAAGGTTCGATGTGTTTATTCAACAGGATTCTTGTGGGTTCTGTTAGGACCTCTAATACTAACAAATAATTTGTCTAGCATTTCTTAATACCGATATGTCACATACAAACGTTTAAGAACCTCGTATACACCTTCCTTAGTCACGCCATTTCATTTTCTTTAAAGTTCACGTGTGGTTTTTGTAAAAATTCATGTATAAGAGTTATTGTTCGCGTTGGTGTCCTCATTTGCGTATAAACAAAAACGTTTAAGCCCTTGCTTGTCATTAAATCTCCTTATACACGTTTCTTTGTATTCTAGCACCACACAAGGTCAAATGTATGTATATATACGTACGTGTGCCACGCATGGGTTGAACCATGCGTGTTCACGCCTATAAAAACTTGTTGATCACCTATTATCGTGGCCTACACGTCTAGACATCAAAGAAACAATTATAATATGAAGTGTATAGGCTTGTATGCGACTTACAAAGAGTCCTAGTGACTTGGTTGACGAGTTTGGACGTGTAGAATGCTAACACGATCGAATAACCAACCCTAAGCTTCAAAGCTTATACAATTTACGAAACCTTGGCTCGTGTATTCTCTTTGTGACCTCGTGTGATGACTCTAGCACTTATTTTAGGTTCGAATGAATTGTGAGGGTGTTTGTTTGCGCTAGGACCCCAAATAAGAGAGGACATAAGACAATGACTATATTGTTGAGTGTTGTGTGTTATACAAGTCTCAAGAAGTGTTTATGGTAAATGTGGATGAGTATTTATAGGCTTGATACTCTAGTTAACATCTTTCCTTGTCCTAATCAAAACCAAACCGTGCCTCAATTGGTGTTTTGTGGTTCTAGTTAATCACGACATAGTTTTGTTAATACTACCTAGTAACCATTCGTAATTACAAGATTTGGACAAGATTTTACAAAGATTGATGGAAATCGTAATGGTTTGTACATGCATTTGTTAGCTTGCCGCGGTCATCAAGAGAAAAGAGGGATCCAAGGTGGTCTTTATCCAATGTGTATTAGCTAACTAGGAACATTAAGTACTAGTATTAATTAATCCCTTAATGTACAACTACTTAGTGTAAGATTTAGGGAGATTTGATAGTTGATTTTGTGTGTGGATGTTGTTTCTAGCCGTGGCATCAAGGAGGGCAAGGAAAGGGATTAATTAGCTAATTTTGTGAAACAACTAGTACCCGGTCCTTAAATACCTAGGATTGTACATTACTTGGAGAGAAAAAAAAGATTATGCTAGTTTGTTATGTTTGCTCATATTACGGCATAATGGCTTAATACTAAGAAGGTTTAAATATTTTTTGTGTTTAAAGTTTACAAGTGGGTGTATGTTTATAGTCTAGGTATGTCTAGTATTTCCGGGCGTGTCTAAATGTATTTATTGCGAAACGAAGCCTTTACTGACTAAATACAAATAAAAATACACAAAGTCAGTAATTAGATTCTTAAAATTATATAACACTTGATTCATGTAAACCATATGTTATTTGAATGACCGTGTACGTTAAATGATTATTTCTAGTCTAAGCGATTTAGCTTAAAAGTTAAATTAAAAGTAAACGCGTATCGGACCAAAATAAATAGTGACGAATAATAGGAGTCGTAAAATGACCTGAGATTGAGAAATGTTACACTTTCTTTCAAGCTATAGATCTCGGGCCTTTTCTCGCTCTCAATAAACCCATATGTCCTAGATTTGTTGTTGAGTTTTATCATAGCCTAAAAGTCAAAAGAAATGAGGAAGATACTCCTTATATTGAGTTCAAGCTTGGTCAATTCACCTTCAAGCTAACTCCGTCTCGACTCTCTCGAATCCTTCAAACTCCTCATGCTCTAGAAACCTTCTACTCAAGCGAATGGTCACTAAATTCTCTCGACGATCCTCCCAATAGCAAATTCTTTGGCCCTAAACATGACCTTGTCAAAAAGGCTATCACTGTTCCTAGAACCACTCGAGCTCAACTTCTAAGAGACCCCAACACACTCTATGTTGATGACATTCGTCCCGATTTGAAAGGATGGGAACTCTTCTTCAAGGAAAATTTCTTTTGCTCTATTTACAAAAGAAACAAGGTAAAAGCATGCACTGCATACATGCTTTACTACCTAACCATTGGAAGAAAGTTCAATTTCACCTTGATGATTATTTATCGAATGGAGGAAGTCATAAAGAAAAGCAAAGGTCCCATGCCTTTTGCCATGCTTTTGACCCCCTTTTCTGTAACAACCCCCAAAACATGTGTCCGCATCGGAAATATGTTCTGGGGCGTTACTGTCATATACAACAACACATATACACGAAACGACCTCTAAATGTGTCGTTTAAAAAGTAATTCTCATTGATTGTTCTTGAAATAGAAATAAACATTTGTCTCATAATTGCATCACAAATGAAATGCTGACAACAATACAACGAGATTTAAATCATTTGAATTAGTAGCTCCGAATGCATATCAATGGGCCAAGCAATAATTCACCCTGAAAACACAATGCCTAAAATGTCACATAAAGTTTGGTGAGTTCATAATAGTTTTGTAAGAATAAATAAAAATGTTGAAAATCCTAAAGAATTTTATAAAGTATGCATGACCAATCATTCCCTTAATGAGTCGTCTGAAACTGTAAGCGGCAAATGTAAATCGAAAAAGTATAGTGTCTACTGCTTCACCACAGTATAATGAAAAGTGTTTAGAAATCAGTAATGTTCAACAAAGTAGTGTGGACCACAAGATTTCCAAAATGTATGTGACTACTATAACAGATACAGTATCACACAAAATGTATCTACTGTTGCAACTAAGCTCATGATACCCCGCGAGCTAATTTATGTAGCATATAATATGTGCAAATGACTTATGCCCTACCGTGTCTGACCAAAGACACCAAAATAGATTCGACATGTCGTATATTCGTTGTCCGGCCAAACCGCACAGTGAGCGCTAGCCACACCCGGATAGGGATAATATATCCCAATAGGTCTATTTAATAACATTTCGCGCTCCCTCAAACACCTGTCCTCTAGTCAAGAAATTAACAATTCATGATAGTTTCGTGGAGCATTGAGTGTGTAGAACTCCGATTTATACTTCACCTTCATAAATCACAACACGACTCGAAACTAGAAACAAGAAAAGAGAGGGAAGATAAAGACTTGTTTAGAGAGAGAGAAGAGAAGAGAGATGCGAGGAAAAAAAAAAGATATGAGATTTAGAAAAAACTAATATTTTCTAAAAAGAAAATATCTATATATATCTGAAGATATTTTCTGAAACGAAAATATCTAAATATATATATCCCCCCATTTCTACATTTAACTGTCGACGCCGCGGGATATTTTAACTAGGACCAGCGGGGCTCGGGTTATTGTTGGGATTAAACCCAAAACAATACAATAAAAGGAATTATCCTTATCGAGCCCGATTCTGATAATATTCAACTTAATACGTTTAACTAATAAAAAGACCAGAAGCTCCATCGTAAAGTACCGAAACTTCCTTGTTCGATCTCAATAAATAGAGGCTAACATCTCCCCCAGAAGTGAGGTCTTGAACACGGGAAACGAGCTTCCTTAATTTACTCAATAAAATTGAGGCTAATCAATCTCCCCCGAAGTGAGTTTTCAATGAAGACACTCCTTCATGAATCATAAGATTAGCTTTTGTCGTTTAAGCTCGAGGTGTTTCTTGGTCTTGTCTCGTTATCTGTTTGTAGGCTTGTTCCTTCATAGGCTTTGCGATCTTGACTTTGAGCCCATTGTCATTGTCTTTATCTGTCTTTGCCATCTTGCGGTCTTATGTCTTTGACAAACATGCTCAGACTTTTGCATTTATCTTAAAGGCTCAAATCAGATTTGCGGAAATCCTTTGTCTTTAAATCTTGAGCTTTCAAGATAGTATGTCTTCGTAGATTGAGCATTTGAATGGGATTGAGGTTGCCGTTACCACCGTTTGACCTGCAGGTTTACGTTAGTGATAAACGAGAAAATTGATTTGAAAAATCATCGAAGACGTGTCACTCGTAAAGAGTTTTTGTACACATCAGAGTAGTCGTGTTTTTTAACAAAATTCATCAACCGTAATTCATTTTACGAGGACCAAAATCGATACCAGTTGTCCCAAGTAGATTCATATAGAATCTCGCAAGTCACCTACCGTCATTGAGATGTTTGGAGAGACACTGAAGGATTTCCATATCGTCATTGTGAATACTAAAGAGTATCACTCTGAATGTTCTGGCAAATATCACAATGATAGTGCGTATGAACTCTTGATAACATCTTGTGACCTGATGAAGTTCAACAATTCTTTGAAATGGAATGTGTCCCTAACGAGAATTTGATTGATCTCTTGGCTCTAGATCCGATTATGCATTTTGTTTTAGTACTCGGAGGGCTGTAGGCACCATTATTGCCACCTATTCCATAGCAACAAATCTCGGAGTTGAGATGTCAATAGATAACTTTGTGGTATCTCCGTGAAAAATGAGACAAGTTTCTATTGAGAGAGAAACCCGAATGGCTAGAGAAGGTGTGCAAAATAGCATCACTAGGGTCCCTGATGTCGTTTCAATGTCACAATCCAACATGTGATTTTGACAGCATATGTATGACTACGGTTCTGCCTTAAGTTTGTGGAGTGCTTCTTTCATTAGACCCTTTTTTATCCATGACATATCTTTTTCATTCTTCACCTGCCATTCAATCTTACCAGGAACTCATACAACTACCTTGTATGTGATTGTTCCAGTGTTAGCTCATCTTAGTCGGCATTTTTCCATATACATATCATCTCCAATCATACTAAGGACTCTATTTCTAACGTTGATTATCCTTGGGTAGATCCCTCCGGATTCTGTTGGATCAAAGGATTGATTCTAACCTAACCACCTATTACTTCAGAATCGACTTGAAATTAAGATGTTGTTTGGTTATAAAGATCGAACCTAAAACGTTTTTATTACGTTCAGCACATTGAGTCGAATAGATCATATTCAATACATTTTCTCCCCTTTATTTTAAATGATAAAACACTTAGTTTTTGAATACCATGTGATTAAATATGTCTTGAAAATTCTGTGGAGAAAAATATGGGCAGCATGGAATGGTTTGGAACATTATGATAATGTTTTGATACCATAGAATGTCGTTAATGATGTTATCCAAGAACATTAAACGTTGTTTTTCGAAAAACTCCCCTCAAGAATAAGGACCAATTGAGAAATTAGTTGTCTTTCGAAAACACAGTAGGGAATGGAGTCGAACACGAACAATTTGAAAAGAATTATAATGTCATCGAGAAATTCTTGGAAAATGTATGTTCAACTTTTTGAAAAACCAAAATGTGAGACTTCTCTTCAAACGCTAAGGTAACGCACTGATACGTTACACTATCCTTTTTCTTGAGCAAAAACATTTGATGCTGTAAGAACAGCTCAAGACCGAGAAACGTTAATTTTCTCGTTGTTGAGGATAAGTTATATAACACCTTCCCTTTATTTGAAATCTGGATATGTACTTACATATGCACATAAGCCATTTTAGAAAATAGAAATGCATGTTTTAAACTATTTGCAACACTCCTCGAAACATCATTTTAACAAACCACACCGTGGCAATGATAAAAAAATCCCCGACATTCTAAGCACGAAAATGGTATCGGGATTCCAGAGACATTCGAGAATATTCTTTTTGGTAAATTTTTTCTATTTTCTGAATTTTGTATTTTCTTTTTGATGTTTTATATTTTTGAATTTTGCTTTCTCAAAATATGTACAAGGTGATGTTTGATGATGAAGTCAAGCTGTCCTCATTTTGTCAGACACTCCATTCAGCTTGGAGTCAAACATCTCAAACCAATCCTTCTGACAAGAACATATACCGATCCTCAGGAAGGCTTTCGTAAACATGTCAGCTAATTGGGTAATCAGCTTCTGACCAAAATATTAAATCAATTAAACCATTTTACAACCTGTCCTTTATGAAGTGATACCGAGTATGGATGTGCTTTTGTCCGTGAATGTTGTACGGGGTTGCATGATATTGCTATGGCTGACTGAGAGTCGCAATACAACGGTATTTTATTGTAGTTGAAGCCAGAAATCTTGAAGGTTGTAGTCCTCATACCACATATACTTGAGCACAACTTGCAGATAATCGGCCACACTACTCTGCCTCTCGCTGAAGACATTGCATCAGTCTGTTTCTTTGACATCCAGCTTACAATTTATCACCAAGGAACTGTATCCCTCCAGAAGTGCTTTTTTCGTGTATCAATGCACCGCCATGATCAGCTCTGAAAATGCTGTAGTATCAAAGCCAGAATCCTTTGGATACCGAAGTCCCCAGTTAATGACCCTTTAGGTAAATTAAAGATTCTTATTAACCTCCTTGAGGTCTTTTGAGTTGGTCGTGCTTGATAACGTGCACAATAGCAAACTGTCTGCACTAAAGTCCTGTCTAACTAATATGGCAAGTACATGAGTGACCCGATATTTACTACGATAATCAGATTGGATCTAACGGGTTTCTCCCTTCAAATCCTACATCTAGTAAGGGTTTGTAGCCAATGGACCAATGGAGTGACAATTGTCCATATTATGTTTTCAGAATTTCAAAAGCGTTCTTGGCCTGATTGATAAAAATACTTTTGGGACTGGTGGATTCAAAGTCCTAAAAAGAATTTCATCTCCCCCATTAAGGACATTTCAAATCTACATGTGCATTAATTTTCTAAATCTTTTTGAATATTTAGGATTTAGTCAGATCCAAAAATTATGTCATCAACGTAAATCTGCCCAAGTAGAATATCCTCCCTGTATTTTATCTTGAATAAAGTTGGGTCAATTGTACCTTTAGAAAAGCCTTTGGACATCAAGAAGTTTGATAGTTCATCGTACCAGGCTCTTGGAGCTTGCTTTAATCCATACAAAGCTTTCTTAGAAGGAAGACTTTTCTTGATGATCTGGAAATCAACAAACTCCATCCGGCTGAGCAACGTAAAACTCTTCCACTTCATGTGGACCAATTAAGAAATGCCGTATTTCACGTCCATAAACTGATAGATTGGAAAAGACTTTGTAATAAGCGTGGGTGCAACGAAATCCGAACAGCTATCCAAGCGAGCAACTGGAGCAAATGATTCTTCAAATCAACCCTTCTCCTGAGCATAACCTATAGCAATACTCGTGGCTTTGTTGTGAATTACAGTTTGATCTTCATCTTCTGTCTTTCCATAACCACTTTAGCTTTATGATCATCTTGCCAATGGTTTCCCGACTAGATTTTCCCAGAGTTTTGTTTTTTTTTTTTTTTTTTTTTTTTTCTTTTAGTCAGTCGAACTGATGAAGTGTCATCTATCCAGCATTCTTCGATCCATGCAAAATCAGCCATTGCCTCCTTAATGTTCTTCGGTTCAAAAATACTCACCGTGAGCGCGAACATATACATTTCAGGATCAGGGCACTGGTGTCTTGTTTGAACTGCATGGTTTGGATTTCACGAACTTGTTTTTCTAATGGGATGATCTCTGGTCCATACGATAATCAGACTTTGTGGTTGAAATAAATGCACATCGGTATTATCAATGTTGCGTGAGGAAGACTCACCAATTTCTTGTACCCGTGTACAAAAAGGATTGATAAATTCAACTTCTTGAAATGATGCATTCGGTGCTTGATCATTGTTGATTTTCCTCAGCTTGACCGTGTGTTGGATTGTAATATTCTTCAAGTAAAGACGAAGAAGAAATTCTAAACCTTGTTGTGACGATTCTGTCTTTTCGCTGATAAGGAACAACATATTATATCTTGGGGCACGGGGTCCAGAGTTGATCATAATCCTGACGGCCTTTGTCCTGAGGACAAGCCTAAGAAGAACATTCATTCAACAGACATCTCTTTCGTTGAGGTTGCGAGTTCTGAACTGTTATGATCAGACATCATTTTGATGAAGACGAGGCCTGAACTAATAGTGAACCAGACGTCATTTAAACATTTGAGAGAACGGAGCCTGAGTGTATATTTTCAGCAGACACATGTGACATTTGACGACCGAGGCTTGAACTGGTTGTTCAAACGTCATTGAGATCATCAGATCAACATTCCTTGAAGCCCTGTATTCTGAGATATCTTTCCTTTTTCGCAACCAAACAAGGATCCTTCCTCTGTAGGATTGAACGATGTACCTGTACTTAAGAGAGTACATGCACTGACATTAAGAGCTTGTTTGCTTTCACATTGGTTAGGGATATCTGCATTTGAACCATTTGGGGGTTCACTTTCAACCTTTGTTGTGCTAGAGCGAATGTCTTTCCTTTTAACCCATCTAAAGACAAACAGTCCTGAGAATTCTACCCGTTGTTGCCACCTAAGACAAATCTAGACTTGTTGTTTTTCTCCATGCACAGTGGTAGTCTTTTGATTGAAAACCTAAGTCCTTTTTGGGATCTGTCTTTTTTGGTTTCGTTGGCAACCCTTATTTGTCTCGACGGTTTGTTTCTGTTTTTAACTTATTGGATGACCTACATGCGAGTGGACTTCTTTCAGGAATTTTATACACAAACTCAGATTGGCATTAGAACACAATTCTGACAGTGTCCGAGCAAACAAAGTGTTTGAGTCAGAAAAAAGTTTTCTAGGATCCTAGAGTGATCTACTTTTTAAAGTCTTTTTTCTTCAACTTGGACCTTAATTATTTCTTCTTATGTTATATGATACTCAATGCAAAATATATGAATGGATGGAGTTTCGAATGTATTTTTCATTGGTATAATTTTCAGTAAGCATTATATAACATAAAGAAAAATATTTACGGTCAAAGTTTATAAAAAAAGAATTCAAAAAGTCAAAAATGGACACTTAATATGGGACGGAGGGAGTAGTAAATTTTTATTTCGAAAATTAAATCACTTAAAGGTATGAATAAATAAATGCTTAATGCATTTTATGATCAAAGGAATTTTTATTCAACCTCACGTTTTTTTATAAAATGTTACAAACATTTTTATAACTTTTACAAAACATTTTCTACATTTAAAAGAAATGTTTTATTCAAAATAAATATTTTGAATTCAAATTTTCTACCTAAAAACGGCTAGAAATGTTTCAGAAAACACCTCACTGGAAAAGACAAAAAAGGGAGCGTCCTAGCCTGGGGGGTCCCCTTAATTATAAGGGCGGTCCCCTTAATTATAAGGGCGCCGACACATGAATTAAGGGGGGCGGCTAGACAAAACGATCCCCAGCTTGCCTATAAATACTAGACTGTTCCCCACTAATTTTCTCATCTTTTGCACTCATTTTTTTCTGTCTAAAATCAGTCCACACATCATCTACAATCCTTTGATCATTTAATCATAAAGCTTTATTTTCAAGTGACTCAAGCTCAATTTCTCAAGTGCAAGAGAAGAACACTTTTTATCATCAAGTTAATAAGTATTGTAGTTTTGTTTTTGTTATTGTGAAGGTGTAGTATATTTTGTAAATCATTTGTGTATATTGTGAAGGTGTGTATTGTAGTTATGTGTAATAGGTAGATTGTGGTGATCATTGTAAGCAAGGTTATAAATAGCGTGAGGCGTGGCGTGGCGGCATAGCCAAGCCTCACGCCTTTGCGAGCCATGGCGAGTCATGGCGTTTTTAAGGCGTGACTTAAGGCGGCACAAAATATGAAAATATTTATAAATTTATATATTTATATCATATTACAAATATACTGAGTGTACAAAAAGTGTCATACATAAGGAATAAAGTCAAGAAACTATCTTTTCATGTAATCTTTTTCATTTCTATATAAAAATACGATTTTTGTCGAAATTGAATTCAAAAAAGCCTCCACGCATCACGTTTTATCACGTCTTATCACATTTTTTCACTCCTCATCTTACGTCAAGCCTTAAGCTCAAACCTTGGTCTATTGCGTGGCGTGGAGGTCACGCCTTGCGCCTTTGCGTGGCCTTTGCGAGGCCTTTGCGCGCCTTTTAGAACCATGATTGTAAGTATAGTTAGATCGTGGTGATCTTAGTAAGTGGTGTTAGATTGGTTATATATAGGGTATATTTCTGTAGATCTAATATATAATTATATATATATAGCAGTCGGGGTGGTTGGTTGAAGACCTGGATATATATCACTTAAAGGAGATACGTTGTAGTTCTCAGTGTCACACGTTGAAGACATTGTGGATAATCGCAAAGGGTGATGAATGTCTCATACTTTGATTGGTAAGTATTGAGTTTCTCTACACTATTCTTCCAACATTAGTGCAAGCTTAAGTCACAAGAATGGAGAATTCTACTTCAGTTTTAAATTTGGTATATCGGGTTTACTCCATCAGTGGTAAACATTTGGTGGGCTATTGATCTTGTTTAATGTAGTCCTAGTCTTAACCAAAGGTTTATACAAATTGGTATATAAATTGGTTAACTTGAACTAAATTTTCAAGTTTTGTATATCGGGTTTACTTTATCAGTGCTCACTTCAAATAGCCTACAAAACGGTTGGTAAAAAGATAGCCAGAGAGAGTTTATGAGGAGAGATTTAATCAGCAGTTGATTCTCACAGGATAGATTTGAGCTAATTTATTCTTCTCACAAGTATTCAAGTATATGTGCGTACAAAGTTTTACTAATTCTGAGGTATCGAAACCAGCAAGGGGGAAGGTGTAGATACACCTGAGAGTGTTTGCCTTTCTTTTTCTTGAAAGCTTGAAAAGGTTATCTTTCTTGAAATCTTTTATGTCAGGCCATACCGGGAAGACAAATGTCATAACCGCAGAGACAATCAGCGCTTTAACTTGTGGCTTTTGGGTGCATTTCTTTAACCATATAGGGGAAGAGATATCTTGTGAAAGTTAGTATGCATTATTTGAATTTCTAAGAGGAAGAGTTGTGAGAAAAATGTAACACCCCCAAAAATGTGTCGCGACGGAAATATGTCCGGGGGCGTTACTTCATAATACAACATCACAAGATATGAGAGAACGACCTCTAAATGTGTTGTTTGAAAAGTAATCTCGTTGATTTTCTTGAAATTGATATAACATTTGTCTCATAATTGCATCACAATGAAAAGCTTGAAAACAATACAACGAGATTTGATCATTTGAATGTAGTAGACTCCAATGCATATCAAGTAGGCCAAGCATCTAATTCACCTGAGAAAAACATGCTTAAAAGTGTCAACATAAAGTTGGTGAGTTCATAGAGTTTTGTAAGAATAAATGTAAATGTTGAAATCCAAAGATTTATAAAGTATGCATGACCAATTCAATTCCTATAATAGTCGTCAAAATATAAGTGTAAATGTAGCACCAAAAAGTATAGTGTGTACTGCTTCACCACAGTATAATGAAAAGTGTTTAGTAATCAATAATGTTCAACAAAGTAGTGTGGACCACAAGATTTCCAAAATGTATGTGACTACTATAACAGATACAGTATCACACAAAATGTATCTACTGTTGCACTAAGCTCATGACACCGAAGCTAATTTATGTAGCATATAATATGCTAAATGACTTATGCCCTACCGGTGTCTGACCAAGACACCAAATTAGATTCGACATGGTATATATCCGTTGTCCGGCAAACCGGCACAGTGAGCGCTACTCACCCGGATAGGGATAATTAGTCCCAATAGGTCTATTTATAACATTCGCGCTCCCTCAACCGGTCCTCCAGTCAAGAAATTAACAATTCATGATAGTTCGGGCATTGAGTGTGTAGGAACCCGATTTACTTCACTTCATAAAATCACAACACGAATCGAAACTAGAAACTAGAAAAGAGAAGATAAGAGATTGTTTAGAGAGAGAGAAGAGAGAGAGATGAGAGAAAAAAAAGATATTAGATTTAGAAAAAACTAGATATTTTCTAAAAAGAAAATATCTATATATATGAGATATTTTCTGAAAAGAAAATATCTAAATATATATATACCCCCTACACATTTAATGTGACGCGCGGGATATTTAACTAGGACCCGGGCTCGGGTTTTGTTTGGGATTAAACCCAAAACATATACAATATTTAAGATTATCTATCGAGCCCGATTCCTGATAATATTCAATTACACAACTTTAACTAAATTAAAGACCCGAAGCACCAATCGTAGAGTGACCGAACTTCCTTGTTCGACTCAATAAATTGAGGCTAACATCTCCCCCCGAAGTGAGGTCTTGAACACAGGAACGAGCTTCCTTTATTGACTCAATAAAATTGAGGCTAACAATCTCCCCCGAAGTGAGTTCATTGATGACACTCCTTCATGTGATCAGTAAGATTGCTTTTGTCGTGTTAAAGCTCGAGTGTTCTTGGTCCTTTGTCTTCTGTTATCTTTGCGTAAGCTTTTTCCTATCACTTTGCGAATCTTAACGTTTGATCCTTTGTCATTGTCTTTATATCGTCTCTGCCATCTTGCGATCTTATGTCTTTTGACCAACCATGCTCAAACTTTTGCCATGTTCTAAAAGCTTCAAATCAGAGTTTTGCGGAAGTCTTTGTCTTTAAATCTATGAGCTTTCAAGATAGTATGTCTTTCGTAGATTTGAGCATTTAAATGGATTTGAGGTTGCGTTACCACCGTTTGACCTACATGTTTACGTTAGTGATAAACGAAAAAATGGATTTAAAAATCAATCGACGACGTGTCCACTCGTTAAAGAGTTTTTTGTAAACACATCGAAGTGTCGTGTTTTTTAATCAAAATTCATCAACGCAATTCTATTTACTGGACAAATCGATAATCCAGTTGTCACAAGTTTTGATTCATTATAGATTCTTCGCAAGTACACCATACCGCAGTGATGTTTGTGATGACCACTGGAAGGATTTCCATTCGTCATTGTGAAACTAAAGAGTATCACGCTGAATGTACCTGGCAAATATCACACAATGATATTGCGTAGGACTCTTGATAACAGCTTGTGAACCTGATGATGTTCAACAAGTGTTTGAAATGGAATGTGTCCTAACGAGATTTTGATTGATCTCTTGGCTCTAGACTCGATTAGTGCATTTTGGTTTTAGTACTCGGAGGCTGGAGCATATTGCCACCTATTCAATATCAACAATCTCGGAGTGAGATGTCAATAGATAACGTGTGTATCTCCGTGAAAAATGAGACAAGTTTCTGTTGAGAGAAACCCGAATGGCTGGGAAGGGTTGTGCAATGCATCACTGGGTCCATGATGTCGTTTTCAATGTCAGCAATCAACTTGTGATTCTGACAGCATATGTATTGACCCGGTTTCTGCCTTAAGTTGTGTGGAGGGCTTCTTTCTTTAGACCCTTTATCCATACATTTCTTTTTCATTCTTCAACGCCTTCAATGCTTACCAGGGACGTCATTACTAACACCTTGTTTGAATGTCCAGTGTTTAGCTCAATCTTAGTCGCATTTTTTCCCATATACATCATCCTCCATCATACCTAAGGACTCTATATCTAACTTTGGATTATCCTTAGGGTAGAGATCCTCCCGGTTCTGGTTGGATCATAGGATTGATTCCAACCAAACCACCTTATTACTTCAGATCGTCATGAAATTAAGATTGTTTGGGTATAAAGATCGAACCATAAAACCTTTTAGTACTGTTTCAGCACATTGAGTCGAATAATCATATTTTAAATACATTTTCCTCCCCTTATTTTAAATGATTAACACTTATTTTTTGAAATACCATGTGATTAAAATAATGTCTTGAAAATTCCTTTGGAGAAAATATGGTCAGGCGATGAATGGTTTGGAACAATATGATAATGTTTTGAATACATAATGAAGCGGTTCGTTGTTGATGTATCCAAGAACATTAAAACTTTGTTTTTCGAAAAACTCCCCCTCAATAATAGGACCAATTGAGAAATTGTTGTCTTTTGAAAACACTGTGAGGGATGGAGTGTTGAACACACAATTTTGAAAGATTATGAATTGTCATCGAGAAATTCTTGAAAAATTGTGTTCAACTTTTTGAAAAACCAAATGTTAGAGGACTTCTCTTCTAACCGCTAAGGGTAAGCGCACTGAAACGTACACTTTCCTTTTTCTTGAGCTAAAAACATTGAATGTCTTGTAAGAACAGCTCAAGACCGAGAAACGTTAATTTTCTCGTTGTGAGGATAAGTTATAAACCTTCCTTTATTTGAAGTCTGGGTTATGTACTGACATTTGCACATAAGCCATTTAGAAAATTAGAAATGACATGTTTTGAAACTATTTGCAACTCTCGCTCGAACTTCATTTACACACCCGTGTCAATGTTAATCGACATTTCTAAGCACGTAAATGTTATCGATTCCAAGAGACATGTCGAGAAGAATCTTTTTGGAAATTTTTATTTTCTGATTTTGTATTTTCTTTTTGAAGTTTTATATTTTTGTATTTTGCTTTTCTCAAAAATATGTACATGGTGATGTTTGATGATGATGTCAAGCATTCTCATTTGTCAGAACCTCCAGTTCAGCTGGAGTCAAACATCTCATACCAATCCTTCTGACAAGATACTTAAACCGATCCTCAGGAAGGGCTTTCGTAAACATGTCAGCTAATTGAGTATACCAGTCTGACAAAATAAATTCAACTATATACCATTTCAACCTGTTCTTTATGAAGTGAACCGAGTTATGGATGTGCTTATTTCCGTGAATGATGTACGGGTTGCATGAGATTGCTATGGCTACTGAGATGTCGCAAAACATCGGTAATTATTGTAATTGAAGCCATAATCTTGAAGTTTTTGTCCTAATGCCACATTACGTGACACAACTTGCAGATAATGCCACATACTCTGCACTGCTAAGACATTAGCAGTGCAGTATCTGTTTCTTTGACATCCAGCTTAACAAGTTTATCACCAAAGGTCCTGTATCCATCCAAAGTGCGTTTTCCTTGTATCAATGCATCCGGCATGAACAGCCGTCTGAAAAAGCTTGTTAGTTCAAAGCCAGAACCTGTTGTGATACCAAGTCCCATGTTAAATGGTACCACTTTAGGTAAGTTAAAGATACTTTTAACCTCCTTGAGGTGCATTTGGAGTTGGTCGCTAGCTTGATAACTTCACAATACATACTGCCTGCACTAAGTCTGTCTACTAGATTGTCAAGTACATGATGTCCCGATTTTTACTACGATAATCAGATTGGTCTACGGGTTCCCACTCAAATCTACATCTAGTTGAGGTTTGAAGCCAATTGGTGTACCAATGGAGTGACAATTGTCCATATAATGCTTTTTCAGAATTTCAAAGCGATACTTGGCCTGATTGATAAAAATACCTTTTGGGACGGTGATACTGAAGTCCTAAAAAGAATTTCATCTCCCCATTAAGGACATTTCAAATCTACTAGTCATTAATTTCTCAAATCGTTTTGAATAGTTTTATGATTTGTCGATCCAAAAATTTAACTGTCATCAAACGTAAACGCACAAGTAGAATAATCCTCCCGTATTTATCTTGATAAGAGTTGGAGGTCAATGTACCTTATTAGAAAAGCCTTTAGAACACAAGAATTTGAATTCATGCGTACCAGGACTCTTGGAGCATGCTTTAATCCATACAAACGTTCTTAAATAGACTGTGTCGGTATATCTGGATCAACAAAACCCTTCCGGCTGAGCAACGTAAACCTCTTCCTTCAGTGGACCATTAAGAAATGCCGTTTTCACGTCCATCTGATAGATTGGAAAAGCACTTTGTGTAAAGCGGGGCAACGAAAATCCGAACTCCTCTCCAGCGAGCAACTGGAGCAAAAGATTCTTTCAAAATCAATACCCTCTTCCCGAGCATAACCTTACAATAAGTCGTGCTTTGTTTGGAATTACATTTGATCTTGCATCCATACTTGTTCTTCCATAACCACTTTAGCTTTATAATCATCTTGCCAAATGGTTTGTCGACTAGTTCCCAGACTTTTAGTCTGTCGAACTGATGAAGTTCATCCTGCATTGCTTCGATCCATGCAGAATCAGTCATTGCCTCCTTAATGTTTCTTTCGTCAACAATAACTCACGTCGTAGCTGCGGAACATACACTTTCAGATCCTGTGGCAACTGTTGTCTTGTTTGAACTGGCATGGTTGGATTTCCACGAACTTGTTCTAATGGATGATCTCTGGTCCATCGGTAATCATGACTTTGTGGTTGAAATGAATGCACATCGGTATTATCAATGTTGCGTGAGGAAGACTCACCAATTTCTTGTACCCGTGTACAAAAAGGATTGATAAATTCATCTTCTTGAAATGATGCATTCGGTGCTTGATCATTGTTGTTTTCCTCAGCTTGACCGTGTGTTGGATTGAATTTCTTCGAGTAAAGGACTGAATAGAAAGTCTAAACCTTGTTGTGACGATTCTTGTCTTTTCTGCTGAAGGAACAACATGTTGTCTTGGGGGCACGGGGTCAGAGTTATCATAATCTGACGCCTTTTGCCATTGAGGAACGAGGCCTGAAGATCTATTTTCAACAGACATCTCTTGTCGTTGTGGTGCGAGGTCTGAACTGTTATGATCAGACATCATTATGAAGAACGAGCCTGAACAATGTGAACAGACGTCATTTAAACATTTGAGGAACTGGCCTGAAGCGTTATGTTCGATCAGCACGCCATTTGACATTGACGACCGAGGCTTGAACTGTTGTGTTCAAACGTCATTTGAGATCACGAGATCAAAAATTTCTTGAAGCCCTGTATTGCTGCGATATCTTTCTTTTCGCAAACCAATCGAAGAGTCCTTCCTCTGTAGGAATTGAACCGATGTACTGTACTTAAGAGAGTACCTGCACTGACTTAAGAAGCTGTTTGCTTCACATTGAGTAGGGATCTTCTGCATTAATCCATTTGGGGGATCACTTTCAACCTTTGTGTGCTAGAGGCGAATGTCTTTCCTTTGAAACCCATCGTAAGACAAACAAGTCTTGAGAATTCTACCCTTGTTGCCACCTAAGACAAGATCTAGGAGTTATTATTTTCTCATGCACAGTGGTAGTCTTTTGATTGATAACCTATGTCCTTTTGGGATTCTGTCTTTTATTGGTTTGTTGCAACCCTTATTGCTCTAATTCTATAACGGGTTTGGTTTCCTGATTGTTATCTTATTGGATGGAAACCTTAGCATGCAGTTGACTTCTTTCAAGGATTTTTATTACACAAGCGACATTATTGGCATTAAAGACACATTTCTGACATGTCGAGCAAACAAAGATGTTTGGAGTCAAAAAATTTCTAGGGATCCTAGAGTGTCTTTGCCTTTTTCTTAGCCCTCCTCTATGGTATCGATATAACATGTCGTTTGGCTATACCAAGATTACTTGTTGCAATCATGTGATGGGTTTTTGCAGGGGCAGATTCATCTTCTCTTAGCAGATAATGCAGTGCTGTTGTGACAATATCGTTGTTCACATCAAACTTGGGGGGCAAACTGTGGTTTTGAAATTCTAGGACTTTCAGACTAAACGCATTCGGTGTGTCAACAAACGGATTGTTTTTGAGTGTTTGTCCCCATCGGTTTTCCCTAGCTGATGGCATTGCAAACTTAGTATTCACACTATATCCTGTAAGATTCTTAACTCATTTTTTAATGCTGCATATTGCCAAAACGACCTTTTTGTCTGAATCTCGTCAAGTACATCAGCATTTTCATAAGACTTTTTGTTCAGTTGCGCCATTAACAGATACATTCTGGTCCGTTGGTCTGAACTCGTGCCTTGTTGAAGAGAATCAAAAAAGATCTTTGTAAGTCTGTTTCAAGTGCTCTTTCCTTATTAAACTGCCTCATTCTCTGACAAGTAATTTAGCCACACAATTTCCAATTCGATGTTAATGTTTCATTACATCGATGTCATTTTAACTTTGGCTCATTTTACTTTTCTCTTTATAAAAATGACTCTGTTGCCGTGATCTAAAACATTGTTTTGCATTTGTAGTTCAAGCTTAATACAATGTGCTTTCGAGTTTTGGCAAAATCTTTTTGACGGACGTAGAAAGAAAAGAATACGGGCAACGTCTTTTTGAGGCAAACATTTTCAGACTCGAGTAATTGGATTTGAGAGTTCAATGTTCCTGTTATCAGTTAATTTAGCAAGCAAAGGACGTATGTCATGACATTGTTCAGCATTACTGGTCGTACCTCTCCTTTCATTATTGAATTCAAGTTGCTCAGTATGCTGTTGTCTTAGCAGATACATTATCATCAGCAGTCATTTGTACGTCATGCATTGGCGTCTTCATTAGAGATGATCTGCTATCTAATCATCAGCAAGTAATCATTCCCTGACCTGCTGCTATGTAATTCTTGCTCATTTAATGTTGTCACCATTGGATTTCTGTATCAACCAAAACTAGCATCCAATGCTTAACTCGAAGCAACCTTTTTCCTCTAGTCTCTGCATTTGTCTTCATATCCCCCTGCTTTCTACTCCATTTTATCAGCGCATCTTTTTCTCAATCCGACTTTAACATAATCCATGTTTTGGATCAGTGTATCACGGAATTCTGGAATCTCGAGTCGAGTGTAATACTAGAAAGTAGTTGCGTGTCATTACAATATATTCATCATTTACATAATCTGTGAATGATGAACCATTTGAAACCTGTGTCGCGAGTACTTAAAAGCGCCATGGATCCAATCTCTTGAAAATCTTTGTTGTCAAGTTGCTTTTCTAGTTGATCCACGTTTAGGAACATCGTGCCTGTGAAAGTCTCAAGATCGTGACAAAAAAGTGTCGTAAATGCGCGTTTGAATCCATCCTCGGTTCGACTTCCTTTTAAGTCGTTGTTTAAAAGACGCTTGAGGTGTGAATGAAGTCGTTGAAAAGATACCATGCAACTTTCTTTGATTTTGTCTGATTAGTTAGCATTTGTTGTATTTCCGAATCTGAACACGAAGATAAGGTATCTTTCTTTTCCATTTTATCGTGAATTATGAAGTGTAAAAGATTTGTTGGATCTTAAGTAGGTAAAGTGATTGTTGTTGTTGTGGAAAACTATTTTACGGGATTTTACAAGTCTTGACTAAACCGAGAAAATACAAGAGTATTTCGCGGGATTTTACTAAATCAAGAAAACCGTAAAAATAGAATTATTGTAGAAATCGTTGTTGTCGTTGAAGAACTTGAACTTTTGTAAACGATTTGTGAGCTAAAACGATGAACGGGGAAATTTCTTACAACGAAAGGGCTAAAATTGAAAATTTTGAAAACTAAAATGTAAAACTAAAAAAATAACAAAAATTAAAAGTTTAAAAGTGAAAAAAATGAAAAAGTTTGAAAGTAAAAGGTTATATTGAAACTTGCTTAAAAATGAAAGGGTTAATAGTAAACTAATTAAAAGCTAAATGTTAAATATAAAAACTATTTTAAAGATGAGGGGCCAAAAGTGTAAAATTGAAATTATAACAAACAAAAAACGTGTTTCCCTCCCTGATACACTTCTTCTACAATTTGAAAATTTAGAAAAATGTTAACGTTTGTAAATTTGATCTCGCGGAGTCGCACGGTTATCGTCGGTAAAAAATAAATATACCACGTTGATCGAAACGATGTCACGAACACGATGATATAATTCTTAAGTCCCGTCGTTTAACGTCATCGAAAACGAAAAAAAAAACACCGAAAATTGTTAAAACGTTTAAGTTGTTTGTTCTCGTTTCGTTTCCTACTAGCTTTCACCAACGATTCGGGCTCCAAAGAGAATGCACTCGTTCGGTTGAGACAACACAAAAAAAACTCGTTCGAATCCCTTAGTTTAATTGACTCGTTCGGATGATCTTTCAAACTGTACAGCTTTCCGGTCCTTGAGATTTTATCACTAGTTTCGTGGTCACGTATCGATGTCTCGTCGATGGGTCTCGTTCATGGTCCGTTTTCCACTCGTTCCGAATTTGTTCTTTTCCACTATCGTTTCGATTGTTTCGTTTTTTCCACTCGTTCGGTTCTATCGAAAATAACTCATTCGGTCCTTGTGTCTTCTCGTAGCAGCCAAGGACATAAAACTATGTTTGTTTGACACAAAGAGGAAAGAAAACAAATTTTAAAAACTGTGTATAGTGACAACAACAAAAACCACGAAAACAAAAAACAACAAAAAACCGTGTATT
This sequence comes from Tanacetum coccineum, assembly GCA_026074375.1. Taxonomy (NCBI): domain Eukaryota; kingdom Viridiplantae; phylum Streptophyta; class Magnoliopsida; order Asterales; family Asteraceae; genus Tanacetum; species Tanacetum coccineum. The sequence goes on along the minus strand of BQNB010000438.1, from coordinate 38,960 downwards.
TGTCAAACTAAGAAAACAAAAGAAGAAAGAAAGAACGAACAAAAAACGTGTAACAGATTTTACAAAATGAACGAAAGTGAAACTTTGTGGCAAGCAAAAAAGTTATGACAAAATAAAAACAAAAAAAATTACCGAATAATAAGCTTAAAAAAAATTACCCGCTAAAACAAATCCACTAAACCCACCCGAGGCGATTGATACCAATTGTAGGAACCCGATTTACTCTTCACTTCATAAAATCACAACACGAATCAAGAAACTAGAAACTAGAACGAGTAGATAGAGAGAATTATTTAGAGGAGAGTAGAAGAGAGAGAGAGATAGAAGAAAAAAAAAGATATTAGATTCTAGAAAAAACTAATATTTTTTTTTTTTTTTTTTTCTAAAAAGAATATATCTAATAATATATGGAGATATTATTCTGAAAAGAAAATATCTAAATATATCTAATAACCACCCCCACACATTTATTGTGACGCGCGGATATTAACTAGGACCTGGCTCAGGTTTTGTTTGGCATTAAACAAACCCTAACAATATTAGATTAATCTATCGAGCCCGATTCCCGATAATATTCAATTGACAACTTTAACTAATTAAAGAAGAAGCTCCATCGGAGAGTGACCAACTTCCTTGTATCGACTCCAATAAAATTGAGGCGCTAACAGAGTGTCTAATCGCTACTTAGGCAACACGTAAACATGAGCTGATAACCGAAAATACTTGTGTCCAATGAAGAAGTAACCATGGTATTCATAAACAGCTTTAAATATTTAAATTCCTAAGTAGAAAGAGTGTTATATAAATTGAGTAACCGAGTTTGTAATTGAGTATAAACATGAGTATGTAAACAAGTTGTAATGAGCATGTATTCTCCCCCGAGATTTGTAAAGTAATGTAAAACAAGTGAAAGAGGGGCTATAAACTCACCTCGATGCTGAAGAACAATTGACAGATAGGCATCTACTATGCACACACAAACGGAAGACGAACGGCTCGATCAAGAAGTTGCAACTAATCTTATCGGCTAATACCCACTAACTTAGAAGATAATGTTATAACGTTGTTAAAAAAGATATATAGATCTACAGTTGTAAATAGTTTTTGGGGTGTGGTAAATAAAAATAAATTAAAAAGTAAACGCAAGGTGTGCAATATATTCCGTATATATTACATAATGAAAAATGACCAAGTATATAATTCATACTGTGAATTATATAACAAGATACACAACCAAAAGAATAACTCGAAGCGTATAATAGCACATTTGTTACATCAAAAAAAGTGACAATTAGAATAAAATTGTCTAATTATAGAATAAGGCCTATCCAAGTATTATAAGAAAGATGATAAAAAATAAATGAAACTAAATAATTCGACACGCACCCGGATATCCCCACATGATTTATTAGATAGTTCCTTTATAAAAATAAACGTACGTTTTAAAGTTATGGACTAGATAAATGAAATTTCTAAAATGATAGTTTACGTTTGATTGTTGGGTCTTCACGATTTAATAATTCTTAAGACAATTCAAAATAATAAATAAAGTAAGATTTGTAAAAACTTACTAAGTGTAGCAATTTATAAAAATCTCGGCATGACCTATTCGTTTATTTAACGTTTTCCATATTAACAAAAGTTAACCATTTTCCCCTCAATTAAATCAATCCATGTTGCAAACATACTCATTTTTCAATCTATATCTAGCAAGACCAAATAATAACCGAAAAACAATCTAAAAACCAAACACACTCCTTATCGCTATTATAAATACAAAAACGAAAATAATAACAAAGTATTTATTTAACCATTTAAACCACCATTTAGATCTGATTTTTATATTTATAAAATTTTAAGATATATTTATTAGTTTATTTTTACATAAACCAAACGCCCCTTTATGGCTGTTACATAGCCAACCAACACAAAAACAGACATTAAAAAAAGGAAATAACCCGACTCGGCTGGCTACAAATATCAAACGCCCCAACTGCACTGCTGCTTAACCCTAATCTCAAACAGCCCCAAACCTGCTGCTTAAACCTAACCAAATGCCCTAACGGCTAACCTGCTAACTGCTGCTTAAACCTATATCCAAATGCCCCAACTACTGCTTAAACCTATATCTAAATGCCCCAACTGCTGCTTAACCCTATATCCAAACGCACAATTATTGGTTTTTCTGTAAAACCAAACACCCTCGTTACCTTTTCTGTTAACCCAAACGCCCCTGTTGGTGCTTGTTATCGAAGCCAAACACAACCCTACTTGGTGCTTCCATGAAACCCACGCACCCTACATAGTTGTTACAGCCCTACACGCCCTTGTGGTGTTCCCATAAAGCTAGCCACACCCTTATGGCAGAATCCAGATCCAAACGCACTTTCTTGGTGCTATTTTAAAAATCATCGCGCACCCTATGGAGATGTGAGGTGGGGTGGACGGATATGTCGGGTGAGTGCATCGCGTGGGTGGCGGTGGATAAGGCGTGATGGTGGCAGTCGGGTAGTATGATGATGGTGAAGGTGGCATTTCGTGGGATGATGGTGTGGAGGTAACGCTGTATGAGGTAGATTAAAAATTGGTTGTGGGTGTCTGAGGACCCATATACATCAAACCGCTCCCTTCGGTGCTACAAGAAACCAAAACCGTACCTATTTTTTCTGTGATGAAGGTGTGTAGAGGAGGTTTGAAAAGGTAGCGTGGAGTGTGTATGGTGGCATGTCGTATTGATGTCTGGGGCGTCGATTGGTGGCCTGAACAAAGACGGAGACGAGAGTGGTGGTGCGTTTAGATGATAGAGATAAACGAGTGGTGATGAAGTGGTAAGCTGTGGTGTTCAGTTTGGGACGTGCCGGAAGTTGGGCCGGTGAGTAGGTGCGTGCGCCAGCAAAATAATGAGAATTTTATGAAGAGAGAAGGAGGTGTGTGAGGCTTATATATAAAAAAAAGTTTTAAATTGAAATGGAAAGTGTATAATAGTATAAGGGGGTTTTAGGTAAATATAACCACAGGGGCCAAAAGTGTAATTTTCGTAAATTGGTGGTTCGGGACTCGTTTGGGCAAGTTAACGGATGATTCAAAATGCGAAACTTGCGCCATTATTTTCCAAATCATTTTTCCTATAAAAATGAGTATTCACGCGACTTGTATTTTATAAATATTTTTATAAAATATATTTAAATCATTATTATTTATTTGGTACCATTGGGTGTCGCGAGTAAGTTTTGTCCGTAAAAATGAAACTTTAATTTCGACGTTCGCGTTTTTAAATAAACGCTATTGGATAAAATATTAACTAATTTATTAAATATTTTTATTTAATAAAAAGTGATAATTAAATATGAATTTAATTATTCTTGGGTCGGTACGCGTTGTGTTCAAAATTTTGCGAGGCTATTTTAGTCATTTTCTGCTTGTTTTCGTGTCTCGGACAAAACTAAAAAGTTGTTCGGAATTTTGTTTTACATCAAATTGCTTTAGAGTCCGAGTTGTGAAAACGTGATTTAGTGAGTCGTTTTTGATAAGTCAACTTAGGAATAAAATCTATATTTTCTCGTTTTCAAGTCAAATAAGTTTAAAACATATAAATTTGTACCCAAGGTATGTAATAATAAATATGATTTATTATTGAAATATGTTTCGAAAATTTTACCAGTTACGCGGTAATCATTTTTATGTGACGATAAAAGATCAAAAGTCAAAAAGTTAAATCGGACCTGAAAAGTCAAAGTTTAAAATAGTCATTTAAAATTCCGAAAATTGCCAGATGTTACAATTATCACATTGAGCTCGTGACACCGACACCTTGACACAGCATATATCTTTTCATATGCTCACAAATTTGCCGCGAAACAAGGTATTATTGCCTCATACCTACTCGTCTCCATACAAAACGTCTGTTTGACAGGGTGTTCATCGTCGGATCCATACCCCCGGACAGGGTTGTCAAACCCAATAGATCTATTTAATGCACAAGCGTCGGTTCACAATATTAGGGACTTTAGCAATAGCGACTCATGCACATAATTACCAAAAACAGTTCCAGCTTACAGTAAATGAAAATCACTTGTGTTCACCTTTTTCAAAACAAGCATGTATCCCCCTCGCGGGTTTATATAACATTCAAAACATTTAAAAGCGAGGCTATAAACTCACCTTGATTTTGAAGACAGAGATCAACAATGCACAATCACGAAATATCAACAAACAAATAGCTCAACCACGACCTAGAATTATGTCACGCAATTAGAGAAATAATAAAGTACGATCGATTCATATATATCTACATATATTATTTATAAGAAAACATGTTATGGAATCCACACTTACGCCCCTAATTCTTATTAAATGACTTAGAACTAAAATCCTACTCATAATTAAGTTGCATCGCACTTTTGAAAACTTTTATTTTCGAAAAGTTTCTTATTTTTAGAAAATTACTATTTTTGGAAAGTTACCATTTTTAGAAAGTCCGGTTGTATTAATTTCAAAAATATTTCCTTATTTCATCAATCTCCAATACACCAATGCCCAACTATTTAATTACAACCCCGACGTTACATCTCGTATATATATATAAAAAAAACTTTCTATTTATAGACTTATCATTCCTAGAAACGACCGATGATTCCAAAAATAATGTAATCCTCGAAATAATATGTGTTATTACTTTTATCAACCCGAGCAACACTTACGACGACTAAATAACATTTTTAAATCCTCCTTTGACTTTTACTTAGATTTTTTATATATAATTTTCCTAGTCGTTGACTTTGGTCTTGACCCGCCTTAATTTACTTTCAATCTTAGCTTTTTCTACCGGACACGTAAAACCAAAATCCGAACAACTTTTATGTTTCGGCCGATGGCCGAAACGGACCAGAAAATGACTGTTTGTTTATATATAATATATATATATATAATTAATATATATATATATATATAAATATATAATATATATATAAAATATATATATATATATATATATATAATATATCTAATCATCTAATCCGCGGGGTTTGGTCTAATTATCATTTTATCCAAATAGTAAATTCCTGAAAATTTACACGTCAAAAGCGAAACGGCATTCCGGACAACTTTCGTGTTTCGCCGGAAGGCCAAAACAGACTCAAAAATGGTCAAAATGGGCGTTTTATTTTCTGCGCAGACTTATTAAAATAAAAAGTGCTGAACTAGTATGTATTAAATTTTCCAAATTTCAATCGGCCATAAAAACTTCCTTATTAGGAGTTACAGAACGATCCACCTAAATCAAAAATCAGTTTTTATATTTTCTTGACCCTCGAAATCCGTGCCAAACTTTCTGCTCGAATTTGCCTATTTGAAAACCCATCAAAACTCTATTTTCGTTTCACAACAACTTCAAAAATACTCTTAACTAACATTTCTCCGTCATCTAAACCAACCTCAATCATCCAAACTTCATCAATCGCTAGATCTACCTAATGCGCAAGTGGATCCATAACATGCAAGTTCAATTAAACAAGATCATTCAAGGATATTATTGAAAATAGTTTAAGAATACTTACAATAGCTAGTATGAACTAGATCGAATAAAAATACGGACTCCTCTTTCCTTTTTGATCTTAGCCGAAACCAACAACAACCCGAAACAATTAAACCGCAACTTTTACTCAACCCAAAACTTCCAATAACACTAAATCTTTTATTTTTAAACTCAATTATACCCAAAAACTTCAAGTAATTAGCTCGAATTCAAAACTCCAAAAATACTCATTGCATGTCAAATTTTCTTGGTGGGATATGTTTATCTAAGTGTAGGGATAAAGTTTTAATGAACGGATCGTGTTGCATGTAAGTTTTCGATGGTGGTTGGGTGGTGGTGGTGGTTCGCCGGCGATAAGAGGAGGAGGGGAGGAAGTGTGTGTGTTTTTGTTTGTGTAAAATGATAATAGTGGGTGTAAATTTCCTTTTATAGTAGGACTAGTTTGGACATTTGACCCTTTTAGTCCTTCCCTCTTTTCTAAGTTTGGTTTTTGACACATGGATGTTTATCTTGAGTTATAACCGACCACTTCGGGCTCGGGTTTATGATTTCGTAAATCTTTTTCTTTCGTCAAAATATATACTCATTAGTTTGGTTAAAACATTTAATAAAAATGTTAAATTATGCAAAAATTAAGTTTTGACTCGGTTTCGGCTAAACGCAAAGAACGGGGCCGTAAAATGCTAAAATAAAATAATTAGCTTCCAGAATAAAAATATGAGACGTTAAAGCTTCTATATCGCGTAATTAAAAAAAATCTTAAACATGGCTTGCGACATAGCCTAAAAACGATGATTTTTGCCGAGACAGTCAAAAATGACAAAAATAAAATAATTATTCCAAATTCACAAATAGAAAATAAATCGCGGCTCAGGATAAACGTCGGCCTAAAACTCGGGTTGTTACAAAGAATATGTTAAACATTTAGATAACTAATTTGCATTATATCTTATAAACAATGACATTTTATATATAATATTTCTTCTCAAAAGGTCTCATTACGTAATTTCACCCAGGACCCTAAAAAATTTCAGAAATTTAAAGACGACCATGCTTCTCCATGAGTCAGATTTCAATGTGTGCATGTAAACATAAAACATTGTCAAATAGTGTTACAAGTAGAAATGTGTAGTCGTCTTGACAAGAGCTGTAAAACAATCCGTGCGCTCCATAAAATACCCCTCTTGTAGCAATTCATGTAATCAAAATGGGATGATGGTTTAGATAACCTTATACTCCGTCGTCAAAGGATTCCATAAAATCATGTCAGAGTATACAGAACAATATAAATCATCTGTTATGTATACACATACAAGTCCATGAAAAGATGCTAGAATAATAATACTACTAGAACCTAATGGTAAAGGGACGCTGAATGGAGTTAAAGTACTTGATGCTTGACTGTCGACCATGCTGAACTGGAACGGGGATGTGGTTTTAGATAAAATGACAAGTTTAAGATTGTTTTGATGGTTGTCTATGTGACGGTTGTGCATCTCTTTGAACATATATGTCGATATGAATGAGTCCCCTTGGGCCTTGGAGACACACTTGAAACGACATACAGATCGATATGGTCGGAACCCTTGTTAGTATGTGAAAAAATAATATTCCTTGTGGAAGCGTAACTGCCATGGTTGGTCAGGGTACGTAGGATGGTTTAAGAGAGAGATAGATGTTAGAAACTAGAGTTAGAGTGTGTGATGATAATCTTGGATATCTTGATTGAATCGTGTTGAATTCACTTTCCGTATAAAGTATTTCGACCATATTGGTACTTGGGTATCACGAAATCCTTATAGGGATAATTCAAGAAGAACACTTTGATTCTAGGCACAAGAGATCAAAGCAAGAACAGAGAGGAATTGTATGAATTTTTGTATGTTTCAAAGAGACAAAATGAATCTGTTTATAACATATTATTATGACAGTTACTTGCGGTTAAGGTAGTTAAATTCGGTTAAACCCGAACAGTCACACCTTTTCACCAACAGACATGTTGGTTGGGTTTTGGCGGGAAATTAAGGTAATTACTTAATACCGATTTATGAAAAACCGTTTAGGTTTTGGGGCTCTGCCCCCTCGATCCCTGCCCGCTGACTTGGAAGCGGGACCCCAGCAAGGGGCTCTGCCCCTTGACGCCGCAAGGGGGCGCGGCCCCCTTGACCCCCTCATCTTTGTCATGGTTGAGTTCATATTAGCTCAACGAGTGTGCACTCCACACTTCCCTAACTCGTATCCAAACCGAATATGAAATCTCATCGGTCTTTAGTATATCGTAATTAACTAAAATAGTTGATTATACTAAAATCACCAACAATAGATAGATCCTTATGTCAATTAAAGTACGATCAAAAATTTAAGTAGCTAGGATTTTGTTTACCTATGCTTATACAAGAAACTTGGAATACTAAGAATTATTATATATATCAATTTAGGCAACATATGACGCCGTTTTTACGGCTTGAAAACAACGGTGAAAAAACCAGCCCAACACCGGGGCATATATATATATATAAAAAAACTTTTTCGGCCCAAAATAAACAAAAATAAGAAAAATTACAAAATAAACCCTAAACTTTTACCTATTTATGACTTTTTTATATAATAAACTTTATAATTCAAATATATAACACATATCTACCAATTAATTCTGATCAAAAAATACCCGCAGAAAGGTCTTCGAATTGCGGACAAAACGAGTCCAATATTGCAATGCTTCTGACGTACGCACGATATAAAAAAAAGAAAATTTACAAAACGTACCCTCAACTTTTAAATATTTATGACTTTTTTATAGTAAACTTTATTTACCAAATACATAACGCATATCTACCGATTCATTCAGATAAAAAAATACCCACAGTAAGATCTTAGAATTGCGAACAAAACGAGTCCAATAACGCGTGGACACATTTCCACTCAATATTTATTCGAAACAGATTCGCGAAAAATTATGCCCCGCGGCAACGCACGGGCTATGTAATTAAATCGCACAAAAATAAGCCTCGCCGCAACGCGCGGAAGGTCCAACTCTTATGCAATCAAAAACCGCCCTACGCTAAGCCAAAAAAAATTGAAAAAAATTAATGCCCCGCAGCAACGTGCGGGCAATCATGCTTGTTATGATCAATGGAACCTCATATATCGTCTATATATGGGAATATATAGGCCAAAGATATGGTATGGTATGTTCTCTACAGCTATGGCCCAATAATAAAAGCCCAATGTATCGAGCCAAACTTAACCTTTCCCCGCCGGAATGAATGATCGAGGCAATGAGCTTGGGATGTTCTTTTGTTGGGTTATCTTTGGTTTATTCAGTTCGGTTAGTTCGGTTAATTTTTTTAGGTAAAATTAAAAACTGAATTTGAAATCGGTTCGATTTTTGATTAAACCGAGTAACTCGAATTAAAAAAAACTATTTTTTTAATTTAATTATATATAATTTTTAGTAGAAAAACATATTTCAAGCTTAAAAAGTTAATATGAATTCGGTTTTCAGTTCGGTTCAATTTACATTTTGTCAAAACCATATCTAAACTGAAAACCGAATATCTATTCGATTTACATTGTATTCGGTTTTCATTTTGTCAAAACCATATCCAAACTGAAAACCGAAAATTCAATTTCGGTTCGGTTTTAACAAATCGTTTCGGTTACAAATTCAATTAGTTTTTTTGGGTTCGGTTTCAAACTTAAGAGCCGTTTGGTTCGCAGTATGTTTTTAAAGGAATTATAATATGTGAAAGGAATTGTAATTTGAATGAATTGTAATTGAAAGAGCTGGAATGTGTTGTAATTGTAATGTGTTGTAATTGTAATTGATGAAATTTTTTATTGTGTTTGGTTGGCTCTCGACGTAATGTAATTAAAAATATGAAATAATAATAATAATAATAATAATAATAATATTTCCCTCCAATTTGTTGTAATCCCTATTATTCTAATGAAATAAAAAATAATAAAAAATAAATAATAATAATAATAAAAATAATAAGATATAATAGTTAAATAATAGTAATAATAATAATAAAAATAACAATTAATAATAAATTAAAAATAATAATAGTAATAATAAATAATAAAAATAATTAATAATAATAATAATAAATATTAATTATAATAATAATAAAAATAAATAATAATAATAATAATAATAATAATAATAAATAATAATAAATAATAATAATAATAACAAATAATAAATATTAATAATAAGATAATAATTATAAAAAATAATATAATAATAATAATAATTTATAATGAAATAATAATAATAATAATAAATAAGATACTAATAATAATAATAATAATAATAATAATAATAATAATAATAATAATAAAATGTAAATATTATTAAATGTGAATTATAACGTAATTGAAAACTTTCTTCTCAACTTGCCATGTAATGTGAATTACAACAGATGATGTAATTGGAGGAATTCAATTACATTTACAAAGCAAAACAAACATATTACGTAATGTAATTCGAATTACAATTTCAACCTTGAAACCAACCAAACAGGATTGAGATATAATTCAGATTACAATTACGTCATATTACAATGAATTACGACGAACCAAACGCCCCCTTAGATTTACTTATCACACAGTGCACCATGTGCTTTAAGTTTTAGTTCTACAGTAAAATTTATAGATGGAGGAACATGATTGTTAATGCCCATATTGATTCTGTGGCGGCGATTCGTTCGGAAGATCAATTTCCATCTATTTAATTTGGCTATTGTCTCTTTGGATTGGCATGCGTTGCTCGGCTAGTAATTTAAACTGGTACAATTGGATCCTCGACCCAAGAAGTTTGGTGGTCTACTGCTGGGAGCTTTTTTTTAATAAAAAATTAAGACATGTTAGTTGGGGAAAAATATCTCATTTTTTAAGGAAATTTTCATTTGAGAATAGAAAAACTGAAACACGTTTAGTCACACTTTTTTCTAATATTAAAAAAAAATCTCATTTTCTAATTTTATATAGAAAAATAGAAAATCACATTTTACTATTCTCCATTTATTTCATTTTTTAAAATGGAAAAATACAACTCACATCTAAACAAGTTTTCAAAATTCTCAACTCTTCTTTGGAGAAGAAAAACTATTCACTTGTCTAAGAATTTAGAAATACAAAAACATGAAATTTTTTCTACAACTAAACACCACCTTAGGGGCCGTTTAGTTGGCGAAAAATATCTCATTTTTCCAAGAAAACTTTCATGTGAAAAGGAAAATATAGAAAATCCGTTTAGTATTTTTCAAAAAATGTGGGATTCTCATTCACTTTTTTTTAACGTTTTTCAAAAAAAGACGGAAGCTCATTTTTTCATTCTCACTTTTTTCATTCTCATTTCTTCTCAATAAAAAAAATATAACTCCAACTAAACGGGTTATCAAAATCTCAAATCTTCTCTAAAAAAAGAAAAACAATTCCCTTCTATAGGAAATTAGAAACTGAAAAATAAAAAAATTCACCAACTAAACTGCCCCTTAACCTTTTCATTTCTTTGGCCTCTATAGCTTTTTTTCATCTGTTTATTTTATTTTGATATTGCTGTGAGCTTTTTTCTAATAAAAAATTAAAGGGTCGTTTAGTTGATGAAATTTTTTCTTATTTTTCAGTTTTCAAATTTCTAGAGAAGGGAATGATTTTTCTTCTCTAAGAAAGAGTTGAGAATTTTGAAAATCCGTTTAAATGGAGTCATATTTTTCTTTTTTTTTAAATAAAAACGTATGAAAATATATAAATCAAATTTTTTTTAAAATAATTAAAAACGACGGTTATAATGGACGGTGGAGGATTACACGAGAGAAAGTGGTGTATACTTGATGTTTTATAGATCTCAATTCCTTTTTATTGAGAAGAAAATTAGAAAGAAAAAAATGAGAATGATAAAATGGACTTTTCACTTTTTTTAAAAAATATTGAAAAAAAAGTGAGAATGAGAATTCTATTTTTTTTTTAAATGTTGAAAAAAATGCAGCTAAATGGATTTTCAATATTTTCATTTTCACATGAAAAATTTCTTAAAAAAATAAGATATTTTTCACTAACTAAACGGCCCCTAACTTTAAAAAAAAGAGAATTGCATAAATCGTCCCTAAAGTTTGGTCAAATTGCATGTTTTGTCCCAAACGTTACGAAAGTGGAAGGATCGTCCCTGTGGGGAAACATTTGGTGCAAGTATCATCCTCTCAAGGACGATACTTGCACCAACAGTTTCCTCAAAAGTTTCCCTACAGGGACGATACTTGCTAGTCGCTCGTCACATGGAACACTCATTCATCAGAACTTATGCATCAATCATGCACTCTTCATCATGATAATCATCATCATAGTCGTGTTGGTTTTATTAAGCACCAAGGGTGCGTTTGGCAGTCACCAACACCAACAGTAGGTGCGATTGGTCTCATAGTACAAGATTAGGGTGCGTTGGTTTTATATGTCACCAACGAGGGTGCGTTGTTTTTATCTTAAAACCCGATTAGGGTGCGTTTTGGGTGTGCTGGAAACACCAACAGGGGGGTTTGGTTTTGATTAATTTCTAAAAACCCTCCAAAATGGTGCGTTTGGGTTGAAGACACGATACCAGGGCGCGTTGGGTTTCGGGTCAGCAGCCATTAAGGGTACGTTGGGTTTTATAAAACCACCAACACAGGGTGCGTTTGGCTGTACCAGAAAACGTAAGGGTGCGTTGGGCTGTCCTAAGCACCAAAGGGTGCGTTTGGTTGGTTTAAGTGCACTAGTAGGGTGCGTTTGGTTTAAGTTTTCACAAAGGGGTGTTTGGTTTTAGGGTTAACAACAGATTGGGTGTGTCTGGATCTGGGTTTAGCACGAATAGGGTGCGTTTGGTTTAGCAGGGACGCACTAAGAGTGCGTTTGGTTTAGTTTTTATTCAGAATTAGTTTATTACTTTTATTCAAGATGTAGTATTTTTTTATTACTTTTAGGTTATTACTTCTATTCAAGATATAGTACTTTTCAATACGTATGAAACAAGTTTTTCTTTTATTAGTTATGTTTTAGTCGTGCTTCCAAAATTTGTGGTTAGTGCATTTATGAGTTTAGTAATGAACCTCTGCTTTGTTCAAATCATAGTCATGTTTTTATTTTTATAACCTCTAAATAATGCTTTTGTTATCATTTTTAAATCTTCTAGTTATATATTAGAACACGCAGATAAATTGCAACATTGATTGATTAAAGGGAAAACATTGGATTTTGTAAAAATGGGAAACGTCTTATAAACGAAAAAGTCATGCCGAAATTTCTATAAGTTTCTTTACTTAATAATTTGCACTATAATTTCTATTACCTTAAAGACCCGATAAAAGGACAAGGTTATATAAGTCTTAAGAATTATTAAATTGTAATTAAATAATAACCCGGTAGATTAACGAAAACTATACTTTTACAAACGGGACAACTATTTTAGCTATGACCCGTCAATAAGACGAAAGATTAATTTATAAAATATTATTTTATAAATTCCCGACTAGAAGGTAAAATCATAACTTTTGTAAAAGCTTTACAAACATCGTTTACTTAATTCATAACTTTAAGACGTGTGTCTACTTTTATGCAAGGACTTTTTATTAATTAAATTGGTGTCGAAATATTTTGTTTCAATTCTTTTTCTCACATTTCTTATATAATACTTGCAAGGTATTATATACCTCGATTATTTATTTGATTGGTTTTCTTTGTTATATAATTCACGGTATGAATTATATACTCGGTTATTTTTCATATGTAATATATACGGAATATATTACATACTTTGTGTTTACTTTTCGATTTATTTTATTTAACCAACCACCAAACTATTACAACTTTAAATCTAAATCTTTTATCAACGTGTCGCGTTGATGAAATCATCCATCAGAAAACCCAAATACATTATCCTAGGCTAGTGGGTCATAGCCGTTAAGATAAACCGCAACTCCTTGGTCGAGCCGTTCCGGTTTCCGTTTGTGTTGTGCTTAATATGTACACTTCTGCCAATCGTTCTTCATCATCGAGGTGAGTTTATAGCCCCTCTTTCACTTGTTTTACAATTACTTTACAAATCTCGGGGGAGAATACATGCTCATTACAACTTGTTTACATACTTGTTTACATACTCATACTTATACTCATTTACAAACTTGGTTACTTGATTGATATCACACTCTTTCCTACTTATGTATTTTAAGTATTTTAAAGCTGTTTATGAATACAATGGTTATTTCTTCTTTGGACACAAGTGTTTTTTTTATCATCTCCTATTTACGTGTTTCCTAAGTAGCGATTAGACAAATCTCTTGCCGAAACTATCCTGAAATGTTATTACGGATTGTAAGCGTGAATGTTATAAATAGGATATATTGGGAATAATTATCCTATCCAGGTGAGTAGCGCTCACTACCCACGGGGCTCCCGATAAACGGATATATACCATGTCAAATCTCATTGGGTGTCTTGATCAGACACCGGTAGGGCAGAATACACTTGGCATATTATATGCTACACAAATTAGCTTCGGTGTCATGAGCTTAGCACAACAATAGATACATTTTATGTGATACTGTATCTGTTATAGTAGTCACATACATTTTAGAAATCTTGTGGTCCACACTACTTTGTTGAACATTACTGATTACTAAACATTTTTCATTATAATGTGGTGAAGCAGTAGACACTATACTTTTTCGGTTCTACATTTACACTTACATTTTTTGCGACTATTATAAGGATTGAAATGGTCATGCATACTTTATAAATCTTTTGATTTTAACATTTACATATACAAATCTATGAACTCACCAACTTTATGTTTACACTTTAAGCATGTTTTTCTCAGGTGAATTAGATGCTTGGCTTACTTGATGTGCACTTGAGTCTAAATTGACAAGATTTCATTCATGGATTTCTACTTACATACAAATGATCAAATCTCATTGTATTGCTTTCAAGCTTTTCATTGTGATGCAATTATGAGACAAATGTTATATCAATTTCAAGAAAATCAACGAGATTATTTTTCAAATGACACATTTAGAGGTCGTTCTCTTGTATCTTGTGCTGTTGTATTATGAAGTAACACTCCCGAACATATTTCCGCTGTGACACATTTTTGGTTCACAAACACATGGATATATACTTTTTTAAACTTGATCAAAGATCATAAGAAAAGAAAGAAATGAAAGAAAGATCAAGAACACACTTACAAGATGCGGAATTGTATATCAAGAAAAACACAAGATCTAACAATGAAAAACCTTAGATCCTTAAAACCCAACAACAAAAACCCATTTAATAAATCAAAACTCTAACTTAGGAAAACTTAAGTAACCCTTGAAATCAAAGAAACCCTTCTTGGAAACACCTTAGATGTGATTAGAAATGAGTTTGTGTTAGATATTTAAAAAAGACTCGGTCACCCCGTGTATTGTATCATTTATTATAGCTCGTAGTTTAACGTTTAACATGCAATGTTCGATAATGGGCTGGGTTACAAAGCCCAACATGTAAGCCCATACCATAGCCTAAGGCTGATTTTGTAAGCTACTTTATAAGCCTCTTCCATGCCTTGGCAGAGGTGGTTAGTCATTTCATTATACAAGTTTACTTTCTCTCACTAGAAAGCTTTTCTCTCTCTAGACTTGGCTAATCCATCTATCTTCCGTTGTGTTATGATTTCCAATATACTTCAATTGGTATCAAAGCTCATGGGATGATGAGATCGTTTGTGTGTGCATTTTAGTGCTTGGTTTAGAACAAAAGTTAAGTTTTAGGAGGTTTTAGCTCTTGTTCTTAAGTTTTCAATTATATTCCACTTTTCAAGTGTTAAAATTCATGTTTATGTATTGCTATATCCTAACTACTACTGCATTTGGTGCAAAAAGAAATCCAAGGTCAAAACCTTCAAAAGGGTGATTTTTAAGTGTTTTAAAAGTTTAAAAGTTTGTAAAATCATCATAGCTGTTTGTATTCTACTTGTAGTGTTACATAGCGGTTTTGGGTATTACTGTTCTGGCAGATTGTCAGGAAAGATACACGTTCTTGGCAGTTTGTTAAATCGAACACTTTGTCCAGCGGTTTGTCGTTTGCTGATCAGCGGTTTGTCTTATTAGAAGAGTGTTTGTTAGTACGCGGTTATGATCTTCTAGTAAAAGGAGGTTTCCTAGAAGCGATTTGGTAAGAGTAGCGGTTTGATCCGTCAGAGGTTTACAAGGTTTTTGAAGATAAATTATCGAACAAAAATTTTGGAGAAACAAACATCTGCCAATTTCATTTTCATGTAGTAGTTTAGATGGTATTTCTTCATATCGTTTACCATAACCTCTAGTAGCGGTTGACAATTTAACTTCGTAGGGTATTTAGACACTCGTAGAGGCGATTTATAGATAGAGCGGTTTGTTACAAGGTTTTTTGAATATGTTTATCCCATGACTTTTTTGTATAGAAACCTCTAGCCCTTTACCATCCACGTACGCGTTTGGTATAGTTTCTTCATAGTGGTTTAGACAGTAGCAGTTTGACGAACGCTGTATAGCTAAAGTCCTAGGCGGTTAGGTACAGTGGTATGGAATTTGTACTATTATCATTCAAACTTGATAAACGAAACAAACTCAAACAACAAAACATTAACAAACGATCACCAACTTTTACATACAATCACTACGTCATTGTACGATCAACCTAAATAAATTTCACAATCAAAAAAGATCGGCTATCATTCAAAAGATACCAATGTGCCAGTTTGATACCCCCACGACAACCTATTCTTGATAGGACGACTTTGCATCATAGCAACAACGTTAATCGACACTGTATTTTGGGGTAAAGAAGAATTGGGGTAAACATCTTGAAGTCAATTAATTAAGGGCCTTTTCATATGGGAGACTATTTCGAGAAAACACCTGCAGAAGGGAATAAAAGGTGCCTTACATCAAGATCCAAAACGACATCGATGTCTATTCAGACTTTCAACCTGAAGATAAGTGATAGGATATACGTGACATTCGGGGGCAACAAATATCCTACGTCAAGGGTTACCAAAAGACAGTCTACGCCCTTTAAATCAACAAACTGATGCAAAATAGCATTTGTGGATAAATGCTAAGGATGCTCCTGGAAGGTTTCAGAATTAACGAAATAAATAGGAATCACAACTATATGATGACTTTGAACACTTCTGTCAGAACAAAGGAGAAACTATTCATGACTACTATGTCTGGTTTGCTAAACTCATCAACGACATGCAGAACATCAAGATGACCATGTCCAGAATGCAGTTGAATTCAAAGTTTGTTAATAACATGTTGCCTGAATGGGGTAGATTTTTGACAGCCATAAAACTAAACAGAGGATTAAGGGATGGCAACTATGATCAGTTGTATGATTATCTAAAGCAACACGAAGCACATGCCAATGAGAACAAAATGATGTTGGATCGATTCACTCAACACACTATTGATCCTCTTGCCTTGATGTTAAATGTTTCACATCAGCAGTACTACTAACAATCATCTACTACTCCACCATCCACATATGTTCCACTACACTTTGCTGACAACACTCAACTTGATTCAGGAATCTCTCCAACTGACAACTTAATTGAGAACTTAACTAACACACTTGCCCTACTCATCCAATCATATAAAACATACCTTCCTCAAATAAACAATCAACTCAGAACTTCATCAAATACAATAAACCAAGCCATAATTCAAGATGGCAGGGTTGTTGTTCAGAATGTTTAGGGTCGACAGAATAGAGGTCAAAGGAACAATGCACGGGGTGCAGGTGTAGATGGTTATGGGAGAGCTCTGAACAGAGTTGGGAATGCAAATCCAGGTCAAGTAAGGCAGATTAAGTGCTACAACGCAAACCGTTATAGGCCACATACAAGGAAACTTGCAACTCAGCCTAAGACGACCACAAAATCAAGAATACTTCAAATATAAATAATGTTGTTGATGTAAGATCAAGAGAATTAGGTTGTCATTGATGAAGAGCAGTTCTATTTATTATAGGTGGACAAGAACAATGCTGTTGATGAAGATGTTGGATGAGCAACCCAGTTTCAAACTTAGCACTTAATGTGGATAAATTGTGGTTTCAAGTTAATGACTTGGATTCTTTTGATTCTGATTTTGAGATAGGCCTCCTACTGCACAGAACTCTGTTTATATGGCACAATCTATCAATCCGCACATCCTGTTTATGATAAAGCCGGTCCATCTTATGATTCGGACATTCTATCTGAGGTACACGATAATGATCACTATCAAGATGCTATTTGTGAACATCATGAAGTACACGAGATGCATGACGATGTACAACGAAACTACGTTGTTGACTCACATGCTGATTATACAAGTGATGGTAATATGATTCCATATGATCAGTACGTAAAGGACAACGCAGTCCAGTTGTATAAAGTAATGTATCTTCTGTACCAAATGATGTATACATGATGATATTAAATGATATGCATGAACAGCCTGCCCAATATGCCTCTGTAACAACACATAACAATGTAGTTGATAAATCATTGACTGCCGAACTTTCGACATATAAGGAACAAGTTAAACTATATGAAAAACGGGCCAAGTTTGAATTAACAGAAAGAGAACAAAAGATTGATTACAATTAATGAATAGTTATCAACATAACCGAAATATTAAGGAAGAAAACTTCAAAAGGAATTTCATTCTTTCAAACTGCAACTTACCTCTACCAATCACATAACAAGTTCAATGGTAAGTTAGAAGTTACTTCTGTAGAAAAAGGATTTTAAACAGAAAGAAAATAAATACCCCTTGAATAATTTTTTGACAATGAAAGCTTAAAAAGAAAAGGTTGAGGATAGAAATATACAAAACAATCTAGTCCTCTTCAAACAGTTCACATGAGTTTGTTTAAAAACCAAGAGCCCTATTGATGAACTGAAAAAGGTTGCTATTGGATACAAGAAACCCTTATGTCTTACCCGTGCAAAGCAAGTTCAGCCTGCCTATATAATGGTTATGAAATTATCAAAGACCATCATGAGTCCTAACCCATGTGCAACAACACATGAAGATACTTAAAGATAGCTAAAATTCACTAGGAAGAAAATGAATGACAAAATGAAAGACCCGGAGTGTTTGCGAAAATGTTAGTTAGATTGCACCATAATGAATACTCAAAGAGAAATATTTAGACGATTTCACACCATAGAAAAAATTGACCCCCGAGCAGATATTTTGGTCCAAGGATCTCATCAAGATGAAAGCAGAAGCTCTCAAAGAACAGTCCATAGCTTCTTGACCAATCAAAGCGTTGACGATGTAAACCGCCAAATACACCTCCAACGGTTTTTAATACCCCAGGCGCTTCACAAAAAGTCAAGTGAAAATTAATATTTTTGCACTTATACAACTTCTTTTGGAATTTGAAAAAACTTGTAAAAAGATAATTACACCAACGGGGCTCATTGAAGGGGAAAGGGGTTTTGAACAAACTAAGGAATGTTATCTCACAGAGGTCATTCCATTTTTCAAAACACTTAAAGAACATTTTGAGGGTATTTAAAAGGCTCTAACTAAAGAAATTAAAGAAATGAAAGAAATTTTTGAAGAGTTGGAAGCTGAGGTTGACCAAAATGTTGTAAATGGGAAGCATGATGAGATTGAGGGAAAAATCTCCTCATTGCAAATGATAATTTAATTTCTGATTGCATGTCCAAAGAAGTGTATTATACTGCAACAAATTCTGAGCTTGCTGTGTCTAGATTAACTGAAATGCATGATGCCCACACTGTTGTTCAAGCACGTTGTCTGGAACTTGAAATAGAGCTTTTTAAATTACGTGACAAGGTTCAAAAAGATGATAATACTGAATTAGTAAAACGTTTTTCCAATCTTGAGGTAAATTACTTAAATTTATAGTTAAAGTATCAAAACCTTAAAGAAAGTTTTGGAAACAACACATCTCTACCCGCTCGAGATGCTCCTGATTTTGACTCAGTCTTTGTAATAAAAAAAATGAAAGCTTCCATTCAAGGAAAGGACAACGCCATCAAAAAATTAAGAATGCAAATCTCTCAATTAAACGAGGCCCGTAGTGAAGCAGACCTTACTCTTGATTTCAAGGTCTTAGATTTTCAGATCACACAATTAACTGACAAAGTCACCGTTCTCCAAGAACAAAATGAGCTTTTTAGGGTTAAGAATGCAAAAATTAAGCAACCTTACAAGGAATTATATGATTCTATTAAGATCACGTGTGATAAACATATAGATCAGACAACTGCTCTTGTAACTGAAAATGAAAATCTAAAGGTGTAAATAAAGGATAAAATGAAATGCGTCCCTATAGATTCTGTAAAACCAAAAGTTCTTGCTCCTGGTATGTATGCTATAAAAAGATTTGTTGAACTATCCCTCCCTCGCTGTAAGAACAATATGTGAATTCGCCTAGATTATATCTCAATCATCTTAAGAAAAGTGTAAAACCCGTTTGGCGAGATTGTTGAGGAAGCTGAGGGTTCTGAAAGACCTTATTAAATAGATCTCTTGCCTCTTCTTGCCTTTATACCTAACAATCTCAGGAACTGTTAGTAATATTGCATATTGGCACTTGGTCTGAAAAGACTTCAATAACAGGCGAAAACAAACATGCTAGCTCAACCACCTTAAACTAGGAACATGCAAGTTACTTTTGAGGACCAATGTGGCACGTCAAATAGTAACACACACAAACATGTAGAGCAACTAAACATTCAGAAGACTAATTTCCCTATGCCTCCTTCTACAGGAGTAAAAAGTTGCACTGATGCTAGCGGATCATAACCTAGGAGCAATACTAAGAAAAATAGGATTTTGCCGGCTAAGAGTGTCAACAAGAAGAAAGGAGAAGAACACCCTAGGACCAATAAGTCTAGTTTGAAAACCACAAATTGTGTTGATTCTAGTATTAGCTCTAAGCGTACTGTAATTAATTCGAATTCTCATTCTGTTTGCCAAACATGTAACAAATGCTTAATTTCCGCAAATCATGATGTGTGTGTGGTTAATTATTTGCACTCTGTGAATGCATCCCCCTCTGTTAAAAATATTGTGAAAAGTTAAGCAAGTTTGGAAACCTAAGCAAGGTAAGCAAGTGTGGAAAGCAACAGGAAAAGTGCTTACAAGTGCTGGTTATCAATGGAGGCCCACGAGAAGAATATTCACTTTAGGAGAACAGTGCCCTTTAACTAGGCTCACTAAACCCAAAGTAGTGCCTGCTACACAAACTGAAAACGTTAGTACTAGTAATTATGTGCTAACTAAGAAACTAAGTCACACATCTCAGAAACCACTAACTAGATACCAACGTAGAAACCAACAGTACCAGGCAATTCTCGTTTGCCTTCCCACTTCACCTAAGAATCAGGCCATTGCTCATGATAACGAACAAGAACCTAACCAAAACTGGGGATCCAACTTTCCAAACTCTCCATCTTTGTTTGTTTTCAAATGCAGGTCATACAGATCGTCCTTTATATTATGGACTCGTGGCTGACTCAAAACATATGAACCGGGATCAGCTCAATGGCTCCGGAATCACATGAAAAAGTTCATCAGGATAGTCCTTATTCAAGAATACAACTTTGGTGCTAATCCAAGGGTTATGGCATTATTGATTGGTGACAACTGTGGATCTCCAGTGTAATAGCTAATGGAAGGACTAGGACACAATCTATTTTTTGTCAGACAGTTTTGGCGATTCTGATCGGAAGTTGCCCCATTTTTTTCCCCATGAAGCATCTTGATTATTTTCGAGATACACAAGGTGTGATTAATTAAAGGTTTCTCCGTTGGTTCTAATTTGTACACTATCTCGATAAGACATGATGAAGTCCTCCCTAATCTGATTGTTGTCCAAAGCCTCCAAGAACAACTCATGGTTATGGCATCGTCGTTTAAAACCCACCACTTGAACTTCGGTACCATCAATGACCTTGCAAGAAAGGATTTAGTAAGAGGCATTACCAGAATGAAGTTTAAGGAAGATAATCTTTGCCTCCGCATGTCCAACTAGGAAAGAAAGCAAAAAGCATTCCTAACACACCAAAACTAAAAACCCCCAATTTGGAAAGTTCTTATACCCTTCATATGGATTTAATATAGACCAGATAAAAGTGCAAACAATTAATGGGAAGAAATACATCTAGTCATCGTATGAAGACTATATCGAAGAAAGTTTACTGGGTTAGTTTTCAAAGATCGAAAGATGAAACCCTAGAGTTCGTCATCAAATTTCTGAAGCAAATACAAGTTGGTCTCAACAAAACTTTTAGATACATCTGTATCGATAATGGCATAGAATTTGTCAAAAAAGATTTGACTGAATATTATGAAAGTGTTGGCATTTTTCACCAAAAAATAGTTCCGAGGACTCTACAATAGAACAACGTTGTCGAAAGACGAAACTGTACTCTTGTTGAGGCTACTAGGACAATGCTGATATTTACCAAGGCCCTGATGTTTCTATGGGCAAAAGCTGTTGCTACTGCTTGTTACACCCAAAACCGATCCCTTTAATTTCACACTCCATAACAAAACCCCATAAATGAGTTGGTGCATGACAAGAAGCCTGATCTTACCTTTTTTTCGAGTCTTTGGGTGCTTCTTTGTTAACCAATAAATGGACACGAAGATCTGGAAAATTACAACCAAAACTATATTGGAATTTTCATTGGTTATGCACCAAGCAGGAAGGGTTATAGAATCTACAATAAAAGGACCCGACGAATCATGGAAACTATTCACATTCAATTGGATGAGATGTCTGAGCCGATAGCTCCTGTGCAACTCAGTACATGACCTGCTCCTACGTTTCTAACGCCTGGAGAGATAAGTTCAGGGCTCGTACCTAATCCGATCCCTGTAGCACCTTATGTACCCCCAACAAATAATGAGCTGGAGATCTTATTCTAACCGATGTTTGATGAATACCTAGACCATTCGATCGACGTGGTTAAAAGACTATTTTCTCCTGCTCCAACATTCGCAGTTCTAATCAATTCAGCAAAGAACAATAACCTTCTTCTACTAAACGAACCATTGATCAAGAAGCAACCTTCTCTAAGTCATTCACCATCATCTTCGGCATTACAATCTCCAAGTTCACATCAAGGTGTTTCTGCTGGATCTATTATCATTCAAGACAATCCTTTTGCTCATGTTGACAACAATCCCTTCCATCAACGAATGTTTTCTCCCCTTTTAAAAAAAAAATATCCTAAAAGGTTTTTTTTCTAAAACATCATCATCTGGAGATGTTAGTTCAGCAGAATCAACTCATATCTCTCAACCACATCATCATCTCGAGAAATGGAGCAAGGATCGCCCGCTTGATAATGTCATTGGCAATCCCTCTCACCTAGTATCCACCAGAAAACAACTTGCAACCGATGCCTTGTGGTGTTTGTATAACTTTGTACTGTCCAAAGTCGAACTAAAGAACTTCAAATCTTCCATTACTGAAGATTGGCTTTGTTTCAACCATGCAAGATGGATTCAAACGAATTGATCGGAGCTTCAAGTAGGGAATTAGTACCAACACAAGACTGTGTCATGATATTCTCCAAGTAGATTTACAAAGTTAAGCTTAATAGAATGGTGTTTCTAAAAAAACAAGGCAAGGTTGGTTGCCAAGGGATATGTACAAGGTAGAAGGTAATTTATTTCGAGGATCCTTTGCACTGGTTGCACCATCAAGGAATAAGTTATCATCATCACCATTGCCGCCAGTAAGAACATGACCATTTATCAAATAGGATGTCAAGACAACATTATTCCATAATGGTGAGTTGATTAGTGAGGAAGTCTATTCTGTCAACACAGAGGGTTTTTGTTATCAATCATCCGACACATGTTTTCGTCCTGAAAGAAGGCTCTAAATGGTTTAAAGCAAGCTCCTCGTGCATATTAATGAAACACTTTATAAAACGGTTTCTCTGGACAACCAAGTTTTCTAAAGGTGTAGATGACCCACATATATTCCCTCGGAAAATAGTCAAACATATTCTTCTTGTTTTAAATTATAAGTAAAGTTAATCATATTTGGCCAATCGCCCAGATCCCTAAACTGTGACATATTTCAATGAGGATGAGTTCAAATTTTCCAAATGACAATGATGGGAAAATGTCCTTTATTCCTAGGATTACAAGATTCTCAAGTCCCGGAAGGCATTTTATTTAATCAATCAAAATTTTTCTCTAGAAATCGTAAAAAATTTAGGATGGGAATTCGGTGTATCCTGGTTGATTACAAAAAACTCCAATGGAGGATCGACTTAAACTGGATGAGGACCCCTTAAGCATTCCAGTTGACCAGACTCGGTTTCAAAGTATGGTCGGCTCCCTAATGTATCTCACTGCCAGCATGCCCGACCTTGTATTGGCTGTATGCATGTGTGCTAGGTATCAGGCATCGCCTACCAAAAAGCACCTTGAAGTACTTAAACAGGTATTTCGGTATCTCAAAGGAACCATTAATTGGGAAATTTGGTATTCGAAAGACATTGCTATGACACTAATGGCCTATGCAGATGCGGACCATACAAGTTGTCAAGATACACGAAGAAAAAAGGGTACAAATAAATAACGTCAGCGAATGCTTAGTTCCTTGGGGATAAATTAGTTAGCTAATCATCAAAGAAACAAAAGAGCACTATGATTTCAACCATAGAGGTTGAATACATTGCCATGTCTGGATGCTGTGCTCAACTACTTTGGATGAGATCATAACTTTCAGACTACGGTTTTGCCTTTAATAATATTCCCTTCTATTGTAACAACTACAATGCTATTGCACTCTGCTGTAACAATGTCCAACACTCCCGGTCTAAGCACATTGACATACATCACCATTTCATTCAAGAGCAGGTTAAGAAAGGCGTGGTTGAATTGTACTTCGTGACGACGGATTATCAGCTTGTAGACATATTCACAAAAGGCAGTTACTGGAGAGAGCGGTTTCGAATTTTCTACTTCCCGTGTCTTGGAAGTGAAGTTGTAATGGACTCTTGAAACCCTTAAACTTTCAGAAGGAAAGAGGAGTAAAGGCTGGTCTTCATATATCCTAGTATATTATATAATTTAAACACAAAAAAAACAAAATACAAAAATATAAAACCTATAAACACCATAAAATTAAAAAAAATAGAAAACACCAAAAATATTTTTCAAGACATGTCTTTTGTAAATCGATAACATTTACGGACCTAGAAATGTCATTCAATAATGACACGGGCCTTTAAATGAAGTTCGGAGCTGAAGTTCAAACTGTTTTAAAACATGCTTAATGGTTTGGGCAGTTATTATCCGACTAGCAAACCCCGCTTTTCATCTAAGGAAAGCATAGTAGCCAAAACAGACAGCTGTACCTAACAAAACGGTAAATAATTTTTCCCGGAACCTGGATTACTTAATATCCGTACATCCTATGATTAAATGTACGGATTCAAGTGCATATTTCCTCTTGTCGGAGAGAAGCTTCCTTTTTCTAAACAAATAATCATTCTTCTTAATTGATTCTTCAAAAATTATTTGTGTTAAACACGGTGGTAAAGTGTTGTTAGAAATTCATCAATTCAGTTTTTTCAAAATAAAAATTTCAATTCAAACAATGACTACAACTCTTTCAAAAGAAAACGGGTCATTGTTTGAGGGGGAGAAGGTGTTTTATGGTGTTTATGGTTTCTTTAAATTTTTGTATTTTGTTTTTTTTGTGTTTAAATATAAACAAATAACATAATGATATAGTGAAAGATACCATCCTTTACTCCTCTTCCTCCTATCCGGAAAGACGTTTTTGGTCTTCAAGAGACAACACTTCATACCAAGTACACGGGAGTAGAAATGTTCGAACCGCTCACTCATTAATGGGGGGCCTGTGAATATACTAACATAGCTGATCAATCCGTCGTCACGAAGTACAATTCAACCACGCCTTTCTTAACCTGCTCTTGAATGAAATGGTGATGTTGTCAAGTTGCTTAGGACCGGAGTGTTTTGACATTGTTACAGCAGAGTGCAATAGCACTGTGGTTGTTACAATACAGGGGAATATTATTAAAGGCAAAACCGTAGTCTGAAAGTTATGATCTCATCCAAAGTAGTTGAGCACAGCATCCAGACATGGCAATGTATTCAACCTCTATGGTTGAAATCATAGTGCTCTTTTGTTTCTTTGATGATTAGCTAACTAATTTATCCCCAAGGAACTAAGCACTTCCTGACGTACTTCTTCGTGTATCTTGACAACTTGTATGGTCCGCATCTGCATAGGCCATTAGTGTCATAGCAATAGTTCTTCGAATACCAAATTCCCAATTAATGGTTCCTTAGAGATACGAAATACCTGTTTTAAAGTACTTCAAGGAGCTTTTTTGGTAGCGATGCCTGATACCTAGCACACATGAATACAGCTAACAAGGTCGGCATGCTGGCAGTGAGATACATTAGGGAGCCGACCATACTTTGAAACCGAGTCTGGTCAACTGGAATCCTTAAGGGGTCCTCATCCAGTTTAAGTCGATCCACCATGGGTGTATCAACAGGATCACAAGAAAAAAAAAAAAAATCCACCTAAATTTTTTACTATTTCTAGAGAAAATTTTGATTGATTAATAAAAATGCCTCCGGGACTTTGAGAAACTTGTAATCCTAGGAATAAAGACATTTGTCCCATCATTGACATTTGGAAAATTTGAACTCATCTCATTGGAAAATATGTCACATGATTTAGGGTCGGTCGAGGCAAATATGATATCATTTACATATATTTAACAAGAAAATATGTATTGCCTAGTTTCCGAGGAATAATGTCGAGGTCAGACTAACACCTTTAGAAAACTTTGTCGCCAAAGAAACCGTAAAAAGTGTCATACTATGCCCGAGGATCTTTCTTTAAAAACCATAATAGTAGCCTTCTTCATACGATAAACGTTAATGGTGTCGATGATCGGATCAACAAAACCCTCTGGTTGACATGACATATACTTCCTCCTTCAACTCCACAAAACCTATTAAGGAAGTTGTCTTGACATCCTTTGATAAATGTTCATGTTCTTACTGCGGCTTGTGATGAAGATACCATACCTTTTGATTGCTGCAACCAGTGCAAAGGATTCCTCGAAATCAATTCCCTCCTCTTGTCAATATCCCTTGGCCACCAACCTTGCCTTGTTTTTTAGAACATCACCATACTCATTAAGCTTAACTTTGTAAATCTACTTGAGAGCAATAATCATGACACAGTCTTGTCGTGGTACTAATTCCCATACTTGAAGTCGATCAAATTCGTGAATCTCATCTTGCATGGCTTGAAACCAGCAATCTTTAGTAATGGAAGATTTGAAGTTCTTTAGTTCGACTTTGGACAGTACAAAGTTATACCAACACGACAAGGCATTCGGTTGCAAGTTGTTTCTGGTGGATACTAGGTGAGAGGGATTGCCAATGAGCATTATCAAGCGGCGACCTTGCTCCGATTTCTCGAGATGTTGAAGTGGTTGAGTAGATAAAATGAGTTGATTCTGTCTGCTGAACGACCATCCCAGGATGATGATGTTTTAGAACTAGATTCTAGAGAAAACACGTTGATGAAGGGATTGTTGTCAACATGAGCAAAAGGATTGTCTTGAATGATAATAGATCCAGCAGAAACACCTTGATGTGAACTTGGAGATTGTAATGCCGAAGATGATGGTGAATGACTTAGAGAAGGTGCTTCTTGATCAATGGTCGTAGAAGAAGGTGTACTTGCTGAATTGATTAGAACTGGAACTGTTGGAGCAGGAGAAACTAGTCTTTTAACACGTCGAGGTTCTAGGTATTCATCAAACATCGGTTAGAATAAGATCTCCAGCTCATTATTTGTTGGGGGTACATAAGGTTGACTTACAGGGAGCGGATTAGTACGAGCCCTGAACTTATCTGTCCAGGCGTCAGAAAAGTAGGTACGAGCCCTGTACTGAGTTGCATAGGAGCCATCGGCTCAGACAACTCATTGAATTGAACGTGAATAGTTTCCATGATTCGTTGGGTCCTTTTATTGTAGATTCTATAACCCTTCCTACTTGGTGCATAACCAATGAAAATTCCAATATCAGCAATTGGTTGTAATTTTCCAAGATCCTCGCTGTCATTTGTAGGGTAACAAAGAGCACCAAAGACTCGGAAGAAGGTAAGATCAGGCTTCCTATCATGCACCAGCTCACATGGAGTTTTGGTGTGACGAGTGTTAATAAGGTATTGATTTTGGGTGCAACGACTTCTTCCCATAGAAACATTAGAGCCTTGGAAAATATCAGCATTGTCTGAGCAGCCTCCACAAGAGTCTGATTCCATCTTTCGATAATGCCGTTCTGCTGTGGAGTCCTTGGAACGGATTTTTGGTGAAAAATATTAACACTTTCATAGTATGCAGTCATATGTTGATTAACAAATTCTGTGCCATTATCGGTACGAATGTATCTAACAGTTTTGTTGAGACCGACTTATATTTGCTTCATAAATTTGATGACGAACTGTGGGGTTTCATCTTTCGATCTCAAAAACTTGACCCAAGTAAACCTAGAATAGTCATCGACGATGACTAAGATGTATTTCTTCCCATTAATTGTTTGCACTCACATTAGTCCACATAAATCCATATGAGGGGTATTAAGAACTTCCGAGTTGGTGTTTTCAGTTTTGGGTGTGTGGGTATGCTTTTTGCTCTTTCGGAGTTGACATGCGGAGCAAAGATGATCTTTCTCAAACTTCAATCAAGGTAGGCCTCATACTAAGTCCTTTCTTACAAGATCATTGATTGTACCGAAGTTCAAGTGGTTTAAACGACGATGCCATAACCGTGATTTGTTCTTGGAGGCTTTGGATAACAAGTAGATTGGGGAGGACTTCATCATGTCTTCAATCGAGATAGTGTACAAGTTAGAACCCCGAGAACCTTTGATTAATTCAACATCATCTGTATCTCGAACATAACATGAATGCTTCCTGAATGCAACTTCAAGATCAGAGTAACAAAATTGCCCTACAGAAAATAGATTATGTCCTAGTCCTTCCACATAGTATACCCTGGAGATCACACAGTCACCAATCACATAATCTCCATAACCCATGATAGCACCAAAGTGGTCATTTCCGAATCTAATTGTCCCGATGAACTTTTTCATAAATTTCTTGAGCCGTGAGCGATCCCCCGTCATATGTTTTGAACAGCCTAAGTCCAAATACCAAAGGACGATCTGTACATCTGCATTTGAATCAGAACGAAGGATGGGAGAGTTGGAAAGTTTGTGATCCATATTTTGTTGGGTTCTTGTTGTTTGCACAATTAATGTGATTGATTCTCAGATAAAGTGAGAGTGCAAACGGGAACTGCATGGTACTGTTGGTTTCTACGTTGGATATCCTAGTTGATGATTGCTGAGATGTGTGGACTTAATTTCTTAGTTATCATGGAGTTACTTAGTACTAACTGGTTTTTTGTTTGTTTAGCAGGGCACACTTTAGGATTAGTGAGCATTAGTTAAAGGGACTATTCTCTAAGTGAATAATTCTTCCACGTGGGCCTCCATTAATAAACCAAAAACTTGGTAAGTGTGTATGCCTAGGCTTTCCATCACTTGCCTAACTTTGATTTAGTTTCTTAATTGCTTAACTGTTCGCTTAAACATGTTTATCCAGAGGGAGAATGTTTAACAGAGTGCAAATAATCAACCACACACTCATCATGATTCAGCGAAATTTTAAACAGTAGTTACATGTTTGGCAACAGAATGAGAATTCAAATTATTACAGTACGCTTAGTGCTGCTACTTGAATCAACACGATACGTGGGTTCTGAAGCTTGACATTATTGGTCCTTAAGGTGTGCTTTACTCTCTTTCTTGTTGACACTTTGAGCCAACGAGATCCGATTTATTTCTTGGTATTGCTACTTGGCTGTGATCTTGCTTTTGCATCAGTGCAGCTGTTATCCTGTAGATAGGTGGTTAGGGACTTTAGTCTGCTGAAGGTTCAGTTGTCTTAAACCCCTGGTTGTGTGTGTTATTATTTGATGTTTCACATTGGTCCGCAAATGTAACTTGCGTTTTCCTAGTTAAAGGGGTAGCTAATGCTTTTTTTCTTGTGGTTTGAGGCTCTTTTGTCATAGTGCCAATCACATATTCTAAGAGTTCCTGAGAGTGTTTGGTGTAAAGGCAAGCATATGCAAGGGATCTATCTAATGGTCTTTCAACCTTAGCTTCCTCTACTATCTCTCGAAGGGTTTCTACACTTTCCTTAAGATGTTTGAGATAATCTAGATGAACTTCCCTATTTTTCTAATTGTGAGGGGGAATTGGTTCCATATTATAGCATGAACTACCGGGGCAAGAACTTTTGGTTTAACATGATCCATAGTGCTGCATTGCAGATTTTCATGTATTTGGGCTTTCAGATTCTCATTTTTAGTTAACAAGGCAGTTGTCTATTCTATATGTTTAGCACGCGTGATCTTAATAGAATCATACAATTCCTTGTAATGCTGCTTAACTTTTTCATTTTCTTCCCTAAAAAGCTCATTTTGTTCTTGAAGGGTAGTGACTTGTTCAGTTAATTGAGTGATCTGAAAATCTAAGGCCATGAAATTAAGAGTACGGTCTGCTTCACTACGGTTTTCTTTTAATTGAGAGATTTGCATTTTAAATTTTTTAATGACGTTGTCCTTTCCTTGAATGGAAGATTTCATTTTTCTTATTACAAAGACTGAGTCAAAATCAGGAGTATCTCGAGCGGGTGGAGGTGGGTTGTTTCCAAAACATTCTTTCAGGTTTTAATATTTTAATGTAAATTTAAGTGCATTGACCTCTAAGATTGGAAAAATGTTTTAATAATTAAGTATGATCATCTTTTTTGAACCTTATCACGCTAAATTAGAAAGCTTTGCTTCAAGTTCGAGGCATCGTGCTTAAACAATAGTGTGAGATCATGCATTTAATAAATATAGAAACATTAAGCTCAGAATTCGTTGCGCAATATAAAACAAACTTCTTTGGACAGGCAATCGGCAATTAAATAATTATTGTGAAAGTCTATAGAATCATTTAGCTCTGATTTCTTTTAGATCTTTTATCTAGGATAACAATTAACAATGATAAACAAATTATGCAGCAAAATATAATGAAGACAATTGTTATTGAACAAGGTTTTATTACCATGCGTTTCCACCAAGCCCCAATTCTAGATGATCAGTATAGAAGGTTACCCACCTGTAACACGGATCATAGATCCTCTGAGGTATCTATTCACACAACTAGGACATCTACATTGATCCAGTGTCACACGCACACGTTTTTTATGTCACACTCTTTTTTGGATACTAAAACTATATGGTCTATGATCTCATTTATTAGAGGCTAAATGACTTAAAAGGAAGTTAACATAAAGATATAAAAAGTAAATCTTTTAAACATTAAAAAATATCTTCTGTTATCTTTATCTTCTTAAGGGAGATCTTCATCTTTTGTTATCTTTGACCAAATCTGCCATAATTCTACCACCAGCTTGTGAATTCCAATCTGCTAGATTTTCGTCCTTTATGTTCTCATTCTTTTATTATTTTGTCTCATCCAAATCTGAATCCTAACAATCTTCCCCTATTTATGATGACAAAATCAAACAAAGTCATGTACGAACTTCATCATAAAGCCAAAGTCCCATGATGTAAGATGTAATCATCTTCCTGATTGAACAATAAGTTCCTTTTAAGTAGAATTTCCTTTATACCATGCCACACCATAGATTTTACGTTGAAACCTGTTTAAATCTCTTCTTACCTTTTTGTCATAATCCAACAGGGGACATAAGGAATATAAGCTACTTTGATTGCAACACTTACAAACAAATATCACATTCTAATCCAAGCCCTTCTAACTCCTTATATTACCCACATTAAGAACAATAAGAAAAAATGAAACTTGAGTTAGTAGAAACTACTCTAGTAGTAATAATGACTAGCAGTAGTAAAAACCTTCACCTTGATGATGCATATAAATGGTAATATTTTAACAATAATCTTAAAAACCCATATGTTAACCATTTCTTGAATATTCAATTCTGTAAGCTCTATGTAATGATTACTGATGAAGAAAACTAAGTATAACGAACTTGATGCTAAAGTAGAACAACCTAAACTTGTGTCTTATGTCTTGTACTATCCACGTGATGTCAAACTTATAAATAAGTCTGTGAAATATAAGTAGATCGCAACCTCTTGATAATTATCCACATCTTCTATGAGATACCAGACCAAAGTGATAGCAAATGTGAGCATTGAGCACCATAAGTTAGATCATACACCTTTGCTAGATTTGTCAAGTCTTCGTCACATCATTTCTAAGCACGAACAAGTTATCTTCAAAGTGTAACACACACTTTAAGATATGATAAGAACACAAACCTGTGAAACTCCACTTCATCGTCAAATAGGTGATAAATAACCTTCTTCGTAACCAATTCTTCCAATAAATCCAAAAATACGAGCCTTTTAAACCTTTAAGAACATTTAAAACATCCAAGAACCAAAACAGAATTATCAAAAACAAATAACCTTAAAAATGTTAGTTCTATCGAGATCTTCTGTGTGTGTTGTTCGATATTAACAATGTTAGCGTAGAAAACCAAATAGCTCGAGCAGTATTAACCAAATGCTTGTTAATGCTTATCGTATTAACTCACTCCAATTACCCTGGCAGTAGTAATACTGAAAACTGGCAGCACTAACGTACAAACCCAAAACAAACTGGCAGTACTAATAATATACGAGCAGCATTAAGTTTCAAACATGCTAGCAGTAGTAAGTATAAAGACAATATTAACTTACACTTTATCAGCACTATTCTTGTACAAACCAGCCCATACACTCGCATCTTTATCCCACAACAGTACTAAATATGCTGCAGTATTAATTCTTAACAAGTAGCATAATCAGGTTTGTACTTATGTTTTCATATCATTGATCCAATCCCATAAAATCAGTAACAGCTATCCAACATTTATTATATAAAAGCCAATTGGGGAATTAAAGATTAATCCATAAATATTAGGGTGTTTTAATAACTATAGCAGTTTCTATTACCCCACTCATACACATAATATCCCAAACTGCTTCCTTAAAACACGAACATCTTCAAACCCCATAACCATATATACACCACGAAGCAACTTAATAAAACTAGTATGATCAAACATTTAACCTTGTTTCCAGTTGTGTCATGAATAAACACCACATCCATTCACCATCAATATACTCAGTTGTAACCTCACGAAACACCAATAAACATAAACTTTTATAACACTGTGGCTTCAGGAACTAAAAACATAACCTGACTTTATCTTGTCCACGAATCAATAGTAATCTTCGGCAGCTGAGCAACACTAAGATCATAAATGAGCAGTATTATAATCAATAAGAATGTTAAGGATACTTTTTTTTAAGTATCCAGACGACACAGCTTTTAGCGACACTTTTTCTGTCACAAGACTGCATTCTTGAATCTTGCTGTATAAGTCCGTAACAGCAGCCTTCTTTTTCTGAATAAGGTTGAATTTGTTAGGGTTTTCGAAACCCTAATCTGCTGCTATAAAACTTTCTTGATTCCTTGTCACGACAGAATTTAAAAAGAGAAAACCTGTAATCGATTTAAGATGTTTAGGGTTTAAACCATATGCGCAGCAAACACCAGCATACCTTCAATCAAGACACACGTGCATCACTCCTGTTCTATTTTCCTTCTTGTCAACACGGACCACTCAACAACAATTGTTCCTTTATAGAATTAGGATTTTGCGAATAAACCTTAAAATTCTTCAAAAATGTTTTCTTGTACTGAAGGATACCTAGAAACATGACACAGAAACCTTGTGATCCTAGTATTTGAGCCCCGTTGGCTCTGATACCAATTGTAAACGTCTAAGATTCGTTTAAGTTTAGAATGTTTAGATTCTTATATCTAGGATAAACAATGAACATATGATAACAATTATGCAGCCGGAAATATAATGAAGAAC
Source organism: Tanacetum coccineum (assembly GCA_026074375.1). Classification (NCBI taxonomy): domain Eukaryota; kingdom Viridiplantae; phylum Streptophyta; class Magnoliopsida; order Asterales; family Asteraceae; genus Tanacetum; species Tanacetum coccineum. The sequence continues at coordinate 5,333 of BQNB010000438.1, read as the reverse complement.
AAATGTTATTGAACAAGGTTTTTTACCATGCGTTTCCACCAAGCCCAATTTCTATATGATCAGCGTATTGAATGGTTACTACCGTGTAACAGGGATTCAAGGATCTTGGAAGGTCTACATACACCAACTAGTACGTCTACAATTGATCTGTGTTACACAACACACAGTTTTGCTATGTACAATTACTATTGGATAACTAAAAACTATGTGTCTATGATCTCTTTATATAGAGAGTAATGGGATTACAAAGGAAGTTAACATAAAGATATTAACATGTAAATCTTTTAAAACATTAAGAACTATCTTCCGTTTTATCTTTATCTTATTAAGGAGATCTTATCTTTTGATATCTTTGACCAAATCTTCCATAATTCTCCACGTTGTAGAATTCCAATATGCTAGATGTAGGCCTTAAGTTTCATTTCTTTTATCTTATTTTGTCTCATCAAATCTAGAATCCCAACAATCTTCCCCTATTTGATGATGACAAAACAAACAAAGTCGTGTACGAACTTCATCATATAGCCAAAGCTTCCCTTGAAGTTAAGATGTAATCATCTCCATGAATAAAACAAAAGTTCCTATTAAGTAGATTTCCTTTATACCATGCCACACCAAGGATCTATAAGTTGTAACCTGTTAACATCTTCTTCCCTTTTTTGTCATAATCCAATACGGGACATATGAATATAAGCAACTTTGATTTCAACCACTTCAAACCAATATCACACTTCTAATCCAAGCCTTCTAACTCCTTAAATTACCTACATTAAGCACAATAAGAAAAATGAACTTGAGTAGTAGAAAACTACACTAGTAGTAGTGAATGAACTAGCAGTAGTAAAATCCTTATCTTGATGATGCATCTATAATGGTTAAACATTTTGACAATAACCTTCCCCTGAAAACTATTGTTAACAATTTCTTGAGTCTCAAATTCTGTAGGCTCTATGTAATGATCACGATGAAGAAAACTAAGTATAACAAACTTGATGCTGAAGTAGAACAACCCAAACTTGTGTCTTATATCTTGTACTTATCCACGTGGACTCCATAACTTAGAATATATCTATGAATCTAATGGATGCAACCTCTGACAATTATCCTCATCTTCTATGAGACACCAGACCAAAGTGATAGCAAATGTGAGCATTGAGCACCACTAAGTTAGTATCACACCACATTGCTAGATTTGTCAAGTCTTCATACATGTTTCTAAGCACGAAACAAGTTATCTTCAAAATGTAACACCACTTTTAAGTTATGATAAGTAACACAAACCTGTGATAACTCCCTCGTCATCGTCTACTAGAGTGATAAATAACTTATGTATACACCTATTCTTCCAATAAATCCAAAAATAATGAGCCTTTTAAACCTTTAAGAACATTTAAACATCAAGAACAAAACAGTTGAATCAAAAACAGTAATAACTTAAAAAAAACTGTAATTTCTGTCCGAGATCCTTCTATGTGTGTTGTTCGAATATCTAACAATGCTAGTTGTAGTAACCAAATAGCTGTTTTGAGCAGCCTGAGTCCAAATACCAAAGGACGATCTGTACGACCTGCATTTGAAAACAGACGAAGATGGAAGGTTTGAAAAGTTAGATCCCCAATTTTTGTTGGGTTCCTATTGGTTAGCAGTAACAACAGTAGAATGCCGAGAGGCATTAATTACCTCATGCTCAGTAGGAGTAGGAATGCTAGTAGGAATTGCCTTGTGCTGTTTGGTTCTACGTTGGTATCTAGTTAATGGTTTATGAGATGTTTGACTTATTTTCTCAGTTATCATAATTTTACTAGTATTAACGTTTTTAGTTTGCTTAGCCGGCACTACTTTGGATTTAGTGAGCCTAGTTAAAGGGCATTGTTCTCCAAAAGTGGATTTCCTTCCCGTGGGCTTCCATTGATAACCGACATTGGTAAGCAGTTTTCCAGTTACTTTCCAAACTTGCTTAACTTGCTTGGGTTTCCAAACCTTCTTAACTTTGCTCATAACATTCTTAACAAAGGGGGGTGCATTCACAGAGTGCAAATAATTAACCACACACACATCATGATTTGCGGAAATTAAGCATTTGTTACATGTTTGGCAAACAGAATGAGAATTCAAATTAATTACAATACGCTTAGAGATAATACTAGAATCAACACGATTCGTGGTTTTCAAACTAGACTTATTGGTCCTAGGGTGTTCTTCTACTTTCTTCTTGTTGACACTCTTAGCCGGCAAGATCCTATTTTTCTTGGTATTGCTCCTAGGCTGTGATCCGCTAGCATCACTGCAACTGTTTACTCCTGTAGAAGGAGGCACAGGGACATTAGTCTTCTGAATGTTCAGTTGCTCTACATGTTTGTGTGTGTTACTATTTGACATTTCACATTGGTCCTCAAAAGTAACTTGCTTTTTCCTAGTTAAAGGGGTAGCAGCATGCTTTTTATCTCGTTGATTGAAGTCTTTCGGACAAGTGCCAATCACATATTCTAATAGTTCCTGAGAATGTTTAGTGTAAAGGCACGCAGATGCAAGTGATCTATCTAATGGTCTTTCAACCTTAGCTTCCTCTACAATCTCGCGAAGGGTTTCTACACTTTCCTTAAGATGCTTAAGATAATCTAGATGAACTTCCCTATTGTTTCTATTGTGAGGGGGAATTGGTTCAACATCTATAGCATACCTACCCGGTGCAAGAACTTTTGGTTTTACATGATCCTTAGTGACACATTTCATTTTATTCTGTATTTGGACCTTTAGATTCTCGTTTTCAGTTAACAGGGCAGTTTTCTGTTCTATATGCTTAGCACGCGTGATCTTAATAGAATCGTACAATTCCTTGTTATGCTGCTTAACTTTTTCATTCTCTGCCCTAAAAAGCTCATTTTGTTCTTGAAGGGTGGTGACCTTTTCAGTTAATTGAGTGATCTGAAAATCTAAGGCCCTGAAATCAAGAGTACGGCCTGCTTCACTACGGGTCTCTTTTAATTGAGAGATTTGCATTCTCAATTTTTTGATGGCGTTGTCCTTTCCTTGAATGGAAGCTTTCATTTTTACGATTACAAATACTGAGTCAAAATCAGGAGCATCTCGAGCTGGTGGAGATGTGTTGTTTCCAAAATGTTCTTTTAGATTTTGATACTTTAACTATAAATTTAAGTGATTTACCTCAAGATTGGAAAAACGTTTTACTAATTCAGTATGATCATCTTTTTGAACTTTATCACATAATTTAGAAAGCTCTGCTTCAAGTTCCAGACAACGTGCTTGAACAACAGTGTGGGCATCATGCATTTTAGTGAATCTAGATACAGTAAGCTCAAAATTTGTTGCAATATAAAACACATCTGTGGACATGCAATCAGCAATTAAATTATCTTTTGCAATGAGAATATTTTTTCGCTTAATCTCATCATGCTTCCTATTTAGAACATTTTGGTCAACCTCAGCTTACAACTCTTCAAAAATTTCTTTCATTTCTTTAATCTCTTTAGTGAGAGCTTTTTGAATACCCTCAAAATGGTCTTTAAGTGTTTTAAAAAATGGAATGACTTTGGTGAGATAGCATTCCTTGGTTTGTTCAAAACCCCTTTCCCCTTCAGTGAGCCCCGTTGGTGTAATTATCTTTTTATATTTTTTTTCAAATTTCGAAAAAAGTTGTATAAGTGCAAAAATGTTAATTTTCACTTGACTTTTTTTGGAAGCACCCTGGGGACAAGCGTTGCAGGTGTATTTGGAGGATACAACGTCAATGCTTTAATTGATCTTGAAGCCGTGGTCTGCTCTTTGAGAGCTTCTGCTTGCATCTTGAGGAGATCCTTAGACCAAAATATCTGCTCAAGGGTTAGTTGTTTCTGTGGTGTGAAAGTCGCTAAATAATTCTCTTTCGAGTAATCATGTGGTGCAATATTAACCTTTTTTTCACACACTCTGGGTCTTTTATTTTTTCATTCATTTGCTTTCTAGTATTCTCAGCTATCTCTAGGGTATCCTCAGAGTCGTGTACTATGGCCGGGACATGATGGGTTTTGATTATTTCATGGCCATTGTATAAAGCAGGCTGAACTTGCTTTACACGGGTGAGATATAAAGGGTTCTTGTAGCCTATTGTTACCTTCTTATGTTCATCATAATGAGGTTTTGGTTTACATAACATGTGAACTGTTTGAAGAGACTGATCTTGTTTGAATAATCTATCCTCGACCTTTTCTTTTAAAGCTTTCATGTCCAAAAATTCTTCAAGGTATTTATTTTCTTTCTGTTTAAAATCCTTTTTCAAAGACGTAACTTCTTCTACCATTGACTTGTTATGGTTAATTGTAGAGGTAAGTTGCAGTTTTACAGAATAAAGTTCCCTTTTCAAATTTTCTTCCTTAACATTATGATCAGCGATAACTATTCTTAATTGTTCATTAATCTTTTGTTCTCTTTCTGTTAATTCAAACTTGGCCCATCTTTCATATAGTTCAACTTGTTCCTTATATGTCGCAAGTTCAACAGTCAATGATTTATCAACTACATTGTTCTGTGTGGTCACAGAGACACATTGGGCAGACGGTTCATGCATATCATTTAATATCATCATATATGCATCCTTTGGTACAAAAGACACATTACTTTGTACAACTGGTACTGCGTTGTCCTTTACATACTGATCATACGGAATCATATTCTCGTATAATCAGCATATGAGTCAACAACATAGTTTGGTTTTACTTCATCATGCATCTCGTGTACTTCATGATGTTCACAAACAGCATCCTGATAGTTGTCACGATCAGGTACCTCAGATAGAATGTCTGAATCATATGATGGACTGGCTTTATCATAGACAGGATCTGCTGATGCGAGATTTGCCATGAACATGGTCTGTGCTGTGGGAGCCTCATCAACATCAGAATCAAATGCATCACAATCATCAGCTTGAAACACATTATCCACATTTAGTACTAAATCTTGAACCGGTTGCTCGTCCACATCCGCATCAACAACATTGTCTTGTCCACCTGCAATAAACAACAATTGCTCTTCATCCAATGCCACTCCATTCTCCTGAGCTTGCATCAGCAACATCTTGTCTTTGAAGTATTCTGAGTTCTGTGGTCGCTTGGGCTGAGTGCAGTTTCTGGCTATGTGGCCTATACCGTTGTAGTTGTAGCACTTAATCTGCCTTGCTTGACCTAGATTTGCATTCCCAACTCTGTTCTGAGCTCCCCCATAACCAGCTGCACATGTACCCCTTGTATTGTTCCCCTGACCTCTATTCTGTCGAACCTGAACATTCTGAACCACAACCCTGTCGTCTTGAACTATGGCTTGGTTCCTTGTATTTGATG